>JAADWV010000035.1:0-109178 GCA_023336295.1 Pythium folliculosum
CCGACACGTTCGTGAGCAGCGGCGTGTTTGCGAACCGCGGCGAGAGCGCGGTCATGAGCAACATGCGCGGCATCGCGAACCAGTACCCGGCCGCGGCCGCCAAGAAGCTGGCGCTCGCCTCGACCAACTTTGGCGTCGGCGTCTTGTAAACGCAGTGGCTCTTCGTGGTCCACGGAGTGAGCCGATCCATGTCTTGGTGTTTTGGAGCTGCTGAGCCTCGACTGAGGTTAACTGTAAGGTACATCCACTTGTGCATAAACTGAGATTGTCATTCAGGTGTCCAAAATAAGTACATTTGAGCAGCCATCAATGCCTCAACCACCCAAACATCGATCCAATGGCTCCTTGGGTGATTGGGTAGCCGACCAGCCCTCTTATTTGTGGAACGTTCCACATTATTACCTCCATACAGTGACTTCACGCACTCAGTACTAGTGACTTCCCGTCCTTTATGGGGGTTGATCGCCATTATTTTCCAGGACGCCATCGTCAACACCGAAGCGGTGCGCGGTCTCTCTCTCTCTCTCGCGTCTCCTGATGGCTGACGACCCGCGCCGCGCCGCGTTCGCACAGCTGCGACACGCGCCAGAGACGGGCGCGTCCGCGGCGGTACCCACGCAGCTGCGCTCGCGCCGCCCGGCCCCGACGTACGCGCCGGCGTATCCAGCGCCGCCCTCCTCCTCCTCCTCCTCCGCCGCCGCCGCCGCCCCGGCGCCGCGCGCGGGGACGCGCCACCACCACGCCATGTACGCTGCGGCTGCTCCGCCGTCCAACGGCGTAGGCGCTGCGTTTCGAGAGGAGCGACCGCGACATGGGTACGCGACACGAAACGACGACGACGACGACGACGACGCGCGGAAAGGCGGCGGCCCGCTCGCGCGCGAGTTTGCGCGGAAAAGTCCGCCCGAGCTCTACGCGAAGCGGCAGCAGCACGCGCAGCCGCAGCCGCAGCGAGCCACACAGACAAACGCACACGCGCCGCCGCCACCGCCGCGCCGACCCACGGCGCCAGCGACCGCGAGAGCCTCGGCCGCCGCAACTTCCACGTCCTCGTCCGCGCGTGAGACCGCGCGCGAGCGACAGCGCGACTTGCAGATGCAGCTGGCGCGCATGATGGACGCGCAGCGCGGCGCGAGCGTGGGCACGCCCGCGTCCAGCGGCGCCGCCTTCTACTACGAACTCGAGTCGCCCGCGCGTCCGCTCGAGAACGGCAACGGATACCACGGCCACGGCGGCAACCAGGCCGACGAGATAGGCGGTCAAGGCGACAGACGAGACGCTGCGTATGGCACTGGTGCTGGCAGTGCGGTGCCGCTGGCGCCGCCGCCGCGCCCCACGCGCCGCGTCTCGCCGAGCGACGTGATGCAGGAGCTGGAGGACGACTTTCGGCGCAGCTTCAACGAACACCATCGCGCGTCCGAGGCCGAAGGCGCCGCGCGCAGTACCGAGAGCGTGGACAGCGAAGTCGATGACGAAGAAGAAGGCGGCGACACGTTTGACGGCCGCGCGAACGGCTTTGGACGAGGCCGCGCGGCGCCACCGGTCATGGAGGTGCGCGTGCAGCACGTGCACCCGCCGTTCCGCGAGGAGCTGTCGTCGGATCTCAGCGACCACGCGCCGGCGCCGCATTCGCTGGATGCCGACGCGAACGCGAGCTCGGAGTTTCCGCTCTCGGGCGAGTTTGACTCGATCCCAAGCATCTCGCTCACGCCGCCGGCGAGCCCCGCGCACCGTCAAGCACCTGCTGCTCCGGCCGCAGCGTCCAGCGAGCGCCAGTCGACCGGCCGTGGATCCCCACGGCGCCGCTCAGCGCACACTGACAGCGTGGTGGTGTTCCCGACGGGGAGCATCGGCTTCCTCGCCGGCTGCATGGTCCTCGGGCTCGGTGGTATCTTCATGGAGGAGCTGATGCAGTTTGCCGGCGTGTTCGGGACTCCGTCGCCGGTGGCGCTTTCGCGGCTCGAGCAGCGCGAGATGAGCCGCCGTCTGGACTTGCTCCAGCAGGAGTTGCGCAGCTTCCGCGCGGCCGCGACCGAGATCGAGCAGCAGTCGCAGCGAATGGTCCAGGAGGTGCGCGCCCACCTGGAGAAGATGAAGAGCGAGCGCGAGCGGCACCAGAAAATGATCTCGAGAGAGATGGACGCGCTCCGGCGGTACGTGCAGGCCGTGACGACCGAGCTGGTGGAGGACGAGAAAAAAGAGATCCGCAAGCGGCTGCTCGAGACCATCGCCGACACGATCGTGGAGCTGCCCGACGATCTGGACGGCGCTGACGCGTCGGTCGTGAAAACACAACAAATCGAGACTTCCGGGACTGGTGTGACGGCGACGACTGCATCGATTGGCGTGAACGATGATGGGCGCCGGAAGACCGACGAGCTGGTGGAAATAGCGATCTCGGCCGCCGATAGTGAAGCCGCACCGCTCATCCGAGAAGTCGATGAAGCCAACGTCGTGCACCAAGTGGATCTCGCGCTTGCAACTGGCCCTGAGGTCGTGCAGGCTGTCGGTCTGGAGAACCAGACCTCAAACAGCTCCACAGCCGTCCACGCGGACGCGCGAACGTCGATGTTTTCGTTGGAGCTACTGGCTTTGCTCACCGGCGTCCTGGTGATCGCGGGCATCGTCGGCTTCCGGGTGCGCAACTCCCATCGCCGCAAGACTATTTATCGCGCCCGAAAGCCAGCGATGTTTATGCCTCGGTTCGGGCCAAAGAAGAGCGCGCCTGCGACGACCGACGAGAGCGACGTGGAGACGGTCGCGTTCTTTCGCAGTGACGGCGAAGGAGACGACACGGACTATCGCTCCAGTGGCCCATCCGACGGCGAAGCGTTCAGCGAAGATTATAGCGAAGAAGAGAAGGAAGGTGATGCGGGCGACGACTACGAGTCGACTGGCGCCTACGAGGAGAGCGAGTCGGCGTTGTCGGAGCGCGAAGACTACGATTTTCACCCAGCCGATTCCAACGGAAACGTGTCGACCCACTCGGAGGTGGAGGTACGTGAATGCTAACTGCTGGTATGAGTTGTGTAGATGGAAAAGACTGACAACGTGGTGCTTGGTATGTCTGGCTTGTAGTCGATCGATGAAACGCCGTCTGTGCCGACGTCCACGGCGCCGCCGACGCCGTTCCCGCGCATGCGACAGCCGCTCAAAGACCGCCTAGCGGACGAATCGCCGACCGTGCGCCGCAGCCCGCGCGTCCAAACGGCGCGCTCGCATCTGTCGCACATGCGCTAATGTGGACTCTCTCGCGACGAAACGATCAGCACGTGAGACGGACGTTCAGCAAGTATTTTGAAAGCCCCGCTTTATCGGCGTTTATCTCTCGCGGAGTGCATGTGCGGTCCATCGGAACGACGCCATGATCCTCCACTCGCCACCGCGCATAACAATGGCTCTTGTACGAATAGACGATCCTCCCCCTGCCACCACTTGCGCCTTCTGTCACTCATTTTGCTTTGATTGCGCGAAGATCGCGTCATTTTGGATCGTTCCCAGCTTATTGATTGGCTACGAGGCCGACACTCTTCATCTCAGTTGACTATCACTCTAGCGCCTGGCGGCGGTCTCACCCTCTTTTGTCAAAGAGGGAGTGAGTTGTGCGAGGAGCTCACTTGGACACTTTTTGGCCTCGCAGGAAGCATGCTCCACGCGCGGCGTGCCACCGCGTCCGCCCTGACGCGCCACGCGCGCGCCGCACCGGCGCTGCAGCTCCACGCGACGCGCGCGCTCTCGTCGAGCGCGGGAAACGCCGCGTCCACCGAGAACGCCAAGACCAAACACGCGCCGCACGTTTACTTCACGACGCGTACGTCGTGACATTGGGTTCACTATCGTGACACATGGGTCTCATGTCGCGATGTTTTGAAAACCTCAGGCGACCGCATCGAAGGGCGCGAGGTGATCGAGGAGTTTGGCTTGGTCTCGGCCTCGGCCGTGCGCTCCAAGTCGGTGCTCAGCGACATGTACGTGGCGCTCGCCGGTCTCTTTGGCGGCGAGGCGCCGTCATACACGTCGCTCATGAACGAGACCATGGCCGAGGCCGTCCACCGCATGCAGTTCGCCGCACAGGTAAGGTTGCGCTCTTGCCAGAGGGGGAGCGAGATCACCAAGTGACTTTTGCTTGTTGTCGTAGTCGCAAGGCGCGACGGCCGTCGTGAACGTGCGCTTCGACACCAACACGACCATGAACCGACTCGTGTTTGGCCTCCACTGCTCCGTGATCGCCTACGGCACAGCCGTGCGGTGCCGCCCCGCGGTGCTCCATCACCACCAGCTCGCGGGCGAGGCGCCCGTCGCGCCGGCCTCCTCATCCGGTGCTGCCGCCGCGTCATCTTCGCCCAACCCATTTGCAACCTTCAAAGAGATGTTTTGAGCAGGCGAATGAGACGATGACGACCAGCACGTAAGGAATACAGCGACACGCGCCGTTTTGTGTTTCCGTGCTGCTTCCCCTCCTCGCGTTCATCACGGGTGTGCGGCGAGCATCTACCTCCACTCGTCATGGACTTGGGCGTTACGACTTGGCGAGTGGCACGGCATTCGCGCGAGCGGCGATGTCGTGGCTCTCGTGGTCGCGAGTCACCACAAAAATATGTTCTAACGAGGCAAAGATCCGTGTGGTTGAACATGACGCTAAGTTGAGAGTTTGTTTTCATCACCGAAGAATCTCGTGACCCTTAACAGCTCGCCACTTCACCACGCATGCTAAGATCTCGCGCGCACACGAGCGTGCCGCGACGTGACAGAGAATCCGCGCCATGCTCTCTTCGTTAGTAGAATTGAGTCGGCACCGCTGGTACTTAATACCGCTGCTTCATTTTTTTTTGTCATGGCAATTGTCATTTTTGTATTCGCTAAGATGAAACACTCCGCATCATAACGATATAAGCCCCGTTCTGGGCCTACAGGACTCCGGCGGCAACGTCCAAGGCCGAGACGGAGACCGACAATACGTTCTTCACAAGCCGGTGGCTCTGAACTTCTTGTCTGAAACGTCTTCCGCTTGGTCACCAACGATCTCCACCAACCGCTTCTTGCCGCGAGAAGGCAGCGGCGACGACGCTTGCGCGGCAGCGGATGACGGTGGCTCCTTGGCGACCAAGAACGACTGCGTCGTCCACGGTGGCGGCTCAAACTGGCCCAGTCGCTCGCTAAACTCGTCATCAGTCAGTCGCTCGTCAACGGCCGTCACAAACTCGTAGTGGCTGAACACCGGACCGGCGTACATCACGTCATCCACGACAAACACGCCCAGGTTGACATCGCCCACGCCCAGATGGAGTATGCCGCCCGGGTCACCATGAACGCCCGACCGAGTGTCTGTGTGAATGTCGGCGACGAGGTGGTCTGGCTCGCCCGAGTCTTCGCGGCTCGTGTAAAAGAGGCTCGGGTACCACCCGAGGTATCGGTAGATCCGGCTGCCGGCCTGGTGCTCAATGACGTTTTTGAGGAACACGGTTTGTTTCTCCGTGAGCGGTGCCCCCGTCGCCTGGGCAACGGCGATCCTGGCCAGCTGGCCGCACACCGTTGCAAACGTCGCAAAGCATGCGCGACCCTGGCGCTGGACGGCCGTCTCCACGACACCGCCTGCGTTGTTCGCGAGCGTCGATACGATCGCGACGGCGCGCTGTGCGAGCCGCTGCATCGCTGTCCAAAAGGCTGGATACGGATCCACAAAGCTCGCCGGGTACTCGCATGCACACCGGCGTGTCGTGCCTTGCTGGGCGTACAGCAACGTGTCGTGGCGCAGCTGCGCAAAGCTAGCGAGCTGCGTGTTCATCTGCCGCTTCTGCCACGTCTCGGATGCGAACACGCGATCCCCATGCGCGCTCGGGTGCGAAAGCTCGCGCAGCGCGAGCTGCCACAGAAGTGACAGGCTGCAGGACGCTGGATCCTCGGCAGCCTTGTCCATCGCCTTGTCCACCAGGGCACGCGCCGCCAGCAGACTCGGCGCGTACGGGAGTCCGTCACGAAACGCTACGTGGTCTACCATAAGTTCGTCACCGTCTTTCGACACGCGCATCCGCCTGGCGATCTCCGCACCCGCGACGTTGTTCCCGAACAGCGCGAATGCCGCATCCACCGCGCTCACCATGCGACGCGGCACTTTCACGCCGGTCTCCACGTCCACCACCTGGTCAAACACGAGCCTCGAGAACACAAACGCGCTCCACACAACCTGGTGACCGACGAGTGCGAACGCTGTGGGCGGACGCGGCGGTGGCTTTGACGCGCCGCCGGCCGCCATCGCGTGGCCGTCGATCGCCTGCGCGAGCTCGTCTTGGAGCACGCGCAGCTGGTCGTCGCTCTCGGGGCCAAAGCACGTGGCGAGGATATCACGCCCCGCCAACAGCTCAGACAATTGCATCGGTGTCATGCTGTCGGCGCCGACGCCGTCGCCCGCGATCGCCCCGGAGGGTCTCGACGAGCGGCATCACGCCGGCGCGCTCGAGGATGTGGACGAGCACACACGCGCACTGCAGCTGACGCTGCTCGTTCGCTTTGGCCTCTTCGTCGTCGTCGGCGGCAGTGCCGTCCACGCGGAAGTCGATCGTGCCGAGCCACGTCATGGCGCGAAAGAACAGTTGTAGGTTCGCTGTCTTGGTGTAGTGTCCGCGCGGTTTGAAGCGCGAAAAGTCGACGTCGCGAGGCGACCCACAAATGTCGATTGTGGCGCGTCGCTCTTGGGCCGCGAGCTCGCCAATGGCAGAGCGGCGGCTGGTGTTGCAAGTCGCACGGAGCGGACGCGAGCGTCCACTGCGTTCTCCGAGTAGTAGACAGTGCGCCACGGCCAGGTACAACTCGACGTCTGTGAGCACGGATCGTACGTCTTCCTGTCCGGTGGCAGCGACGTAGGCGTCCTAAACCTCGGCGAGCGCGCTCTTGAGCATCTTGCGGACAAGCGGCACGAGCTCGTTTGTCTCCAGGTCCATTAGAAACGCATCAAAGCTGCGGTGCCACGCGTGGAGCACCGAGTCGCTCGTGACGTACACGGGCATGTCGTCCGTGTAGAGCTTGTAATAGACGTCAGCAAAGCTCGCCTCGCCGAGGCGCTCAGCGACCATGAAGCCGTGCTGCTGGAGGCGGTGCTTCTCGGCGTCCGTGAAGCGAAAGTCGTGGCGGCGACGCCTCGTGAGCTCGTGGTGCTTGCTGGAGCGCTGGATCGCGGTGACGCGTTGCGGCCCATGCTCCAGCTTGGCCTGTTTACGAGCGTCGCTGAACTTGGCGTTGAGCTCGACGGGGGCGGCCGCAAAATCCGAGGTGCAGTAGCGCACTTGCTCCAGCGACCGAACAGAAAGCAGTGCGTTCCCGTCCGAGGACACTGGTGCCGTTGAGACCCCCACGGGATACAGACGGAGGATGTCGTCGTGGGTGAGCGCCGATGGCTGTCCGCGCAGCTTCGCGCTGAAGGCCTGCGCGATCGCCTCACTCATCTTGCTTGGTGGATTCTCGAACTTCTGTGTGATGCGGAGAACGCAAGTTCTGAAGTGTGGCGTTGGTGGGTTTGGTCCCCTCACCGACGCTTTCCCGTGTGGGACACGGCGAGTGGCTTGGACGGCGCCGTTTTGTGTGCTCCGTGCTGCTTCAACCTCCTCGCGTTCATCGCGGGTGTGCAGCGAGTGTCTGCCTCCACTCGTCATGGACCTTGGTCAGCGGCACCGCATTCGCGCGAGCGGCGATGTCGTGGTTCTCCTCGCGGTCGCGCTCCACCGAGCGTCGTTCGTCTCCTTCTCTGTGTGGCAACCCGCGTGGCTTGGAGGCAAACCCGCCGCCGAGATGCATGCTTCTCAGCTGGCTCTTCTGGAAGAGCTCGTACTGGCGCGCGCCGAGGCGACCACCCACACGGTCCACGTCAGCGTCACCTTCGCCTTCTTCTCCGTCCTCTTGCACGAAGCGGCCCTGCTTCGCGCCATCAAGAAGCAACAACGGACAGTTAGCAGTTACGTTAGAGGGCGACGGGCTGCCGGGCGATTCTATGCGCAACGTCGCCTGGAAGCTCGGCCCGACGCCCTTGATCTTGGCCATCGTGTGCTTCTCAAACCATGAGGACCCGACTCGCGCCTTCACTGCATACGTCGTCTCCTCGCGCGCGCGCCTCGCAAGCTCCTGGCGCTGGCGCAGCTGCTGCTTTTCGTCTTCTTTCGTGCGCTCCAATTGGCGATGCTGCTCGTCCTGCCACTGCTTTACAGCGTGCTGCTTGAGTCGAACGGCGTCGCCTACGCGTGCCCCCTGCAGTTTCTCGTGATCTTCTGCATCCAGATCCATGCCGCTCATCGCGCGCTCCACCTGCAGCAGCTTGGCCTTCATCTCGGTCTGCTGCGCGTGGAGCTGCTGCGCCATCGCCGCGCGCCGCGTCTGCTTGCGCCTGAACTGCTTGTTTTGCTCCAGTTTCTCGTCCTCGTGGAACTGCCGCACGCTCTGCGCGCGCCGGATGCGCGCCACGCTCCCGACCACCTCGACAAAGCCGGGCTCGCGAGGCGCAAAGCCGTGGGTCACCGCGAACACCTCTCGCTGGTCGTACATCTCCTTGCTCCTCCTCCTTTCGTCCTCCTCACTTGTACAAAACGCAGTCGACGCCAACGACGACTCTCCCGACGTAGCGGCCGCGAGGGCATTGGCGACGGCCTCTCGCTCCTTCAGCACGCGCTGCAGCTCCGCTGCGCGGCGTCGACGGTCCGCGGTCGACACGCGCGCCATCGGCGCCTCGAGCGGCGTCTCGGGCTCGTACTTTTGGTTCGTGTTCAGCCGGGATTCGCCCGCCAGCACGCGCTCAAGTAGCTGCCGGGCGTGCGCCTCGCGGCGACGTAGATGCGCGTTGTCATCCGGGAGAGGCGGCGCTTTCGGTGGCTCCCGTGGCTGAGCACGTCTCGCTGCTGCTAGCGACGGGAGACTGTACTCGTGCGCACGCCGCCCGAGCAGGAACGCCAGCGGCACGTGGCCATTGTCGATCTCGGGCCGACGGAGCGACGCGTCCATTTGGGAAGAAGGGTGGCGCTTCCTTCCGCGTTGCGCCACACGCACACACACACAAGGGCACAAGGCCTGCGCCCCGCCCTTACGAGCACACTCGCGAACGCCCGACTTACGAGCCATGGGCAGAATCGCAAGAATAGTTCACATGAGCCCAGGGAACCTGAGCGCGGACGTCTTATCGCACATAAAACGGGCATATGGATACGCTCACATGTCGCGCTTCGTCCTGCCTCGCTCGCGCAGCCAGCGTTGCGCGCTCGTCTTTCGCACCATAGCGACATTGCGCCCGCGCGGAAGGAACACGCGCGACGGTCGGGATGGCGCTGTGCTGCGGTGGGAAAAAGGATGCGGACGGCGACGACGGGGCTAGCGCGGCGGGGCCCGCGACGGCCAAGTCCGGGCTCGTGCCATCCAGCGGCCGCAAGTGCCGCGACGTGCTTTGCTGCCTCTTCTTCCTCGTCTACTGGATCGGCATGGTGCGTTCAACCCTTCCTTAGTGAGGCTGTTGGTGCAGCCCCTAGACTGAAGTTCATCGCACCTTTTTACCCGTGCAGGTCGTGGTCGCTGTCATCGGGCTGCGCTCCGGGGAGCCCATGAGCTTGGTGTACGGGCGCGACTACAACGGCAGCGTGTGCGGCGTGGGCGACATGGCAGAGCGCGCACTCACGACGTACCCGCGGCTGAACGACGACATGCTGGCGGCCATGGCGCAGCACGTGCCGCTGACCAAGATGCCGCTCTTCGGCGTGTGCGTGGGCGCGTGCCCCATGGCCGGGGACCGCGTGTGCACGTACGACAACCGCTCGTGCTGGACGACCGCGCAGGACTCGACGCCCGTGCTTTTCCGGTGCATGCCGCTGGACACGACGAACGAGACGGTCGTATCGGAGACCTGCGTGGACCCGACGGGCGCCGACCCGGCCTGCACGCCCGAGCGGTACGTGCAGGGCGCCTGTACGCAGGTGTGCAAGGCCAAGCGCGTGCAGAAGACCGTGTGGGAGGTCGAGACCACGACACCGACTAATCCGGTGCTCGAGCAGCTGCAGGGTCACGTGCAGACGCTCGGGCGGTTCGTGGGCGACACGCGCGCCGCCGCCACGCTCATCCTCGCGGCCGGCGGCGTTGGCGCGCTCGTGCTCGGCGTGCTCTGGCTCGTCGTGCTGCAGTGTTTCGCCGGCGCCGTCGTGTGGCTCACGTGCTGGCTCGTGGTGGCGCTGCTGGTCGTGCTGAGTCTGTTCTGCTCGGCGCGCGCGGGTATCGTCGACGCCTCGCGCGGGCTGGCGTTTCTCAACACGACGTCTACCTCGTCTTCCTCCTCGGTGTCGGATCTGGAGATCGCGGGCGAAGAAACCACGCGGCTCCAGTTCCAGGTGGCCGCGTACGTGATGTGGGCGCTCACGGCGGTGATCGTACTACTGCTCGTCGCGATGCGCAAGCGCATCAAGATCGCGGTCGCGATCATCCGCGAGGCCTCGCGCGCCGTGCGCTCGCTGCCCATGCTGCTGCTGTGGCCCGTGGTGCCCACGGCGCTGTTCGTCGCGCTGGTCGTGTACGGCGTCGTCATCGCGTCCTTCATCATGAGCTCGGGCGACTTAGCCAACGTGGTCGAGACCACGGCCGCGCTCGCGGCCTCGGCGGCGCAGAATGCGACTGGCAATGGCAGCGTCAACGGGGCGTTGGTGGGCGCGGTCAACGGCACGATCCACGAGTTGCCCAGCGACACACTGCAGCAGATCCTGCTCGGGTACCACCTCTTCGGCTTCCTCTGGACGAACCAGCTCATCCAGGCGATCTCCATCACGACGATCGCCGGCTCGGTCGCGCAGTTCTACTGGACCGCGCCGGACGCGCACGGCACGCGCAAGCTCGAGGCCGGGTTCCCGATCCTGCGCGCGCTCAAGTACGTCGTGCGCTTCAGCCTGGGCTCGCTGTGCTTTGGGTCGTTCATCATCGCGCTCGTACAGTTCGCGCGCATCGTGCTCGAGTACGTGGACCACCAGAGCAAGCAGCTCCAGGAGAGCAACCGCGTGGTCAAGGTCGTGTTCCTCGCCGTGCGGTGCTGCCTCTGGTGCTTCGAAAAGTGCCTCAAGTTCCTCTCCAAGAACGCCTACATCGTGATCGCGATGCGCGGCTCGTCGTTCTGCTCGGCCTCGGTCACGTCGTTCAAGCTTCTTTTCACCAACCTCGCGCGCGTCGCTGTCGTCAACTCGATCAGCTTCTTCATGCTGTTCCTCATCAAGACGACCATCACGGTCGCGGTCGGTGGCGCGGTCTTCGTCGCGCTCTCGTCGGCCTCGGCGTCGGCCAAGCTCGAGGTGCTGGGCTCGACGCAGCCCGTGACGTCACCCCTCGCACCCGTGCTGATCGCGTGCATCCTCGCGTGGCTCGTCGCGTCGGCGTTCGCCAACGTCTACGAAGGTGCAATCGACACGATTCTTCTCTGCTTTTGCGAAGACACGGCGCTGAACGGCGAGGCCGCGAGCGAGTTCATGAGCGACGAGCTGCGCCACATCATGGGCGACTCGGGCGGCAAACGCAAAGTCATCCAGGTGGCTTCGAAAGCGGGCAGCGGTGACGCGACTGGCGCGCCCCCCGTGGGCGCCTCAAACAAGGTCCACGTCGAAGCAGAGATCTAAATCCCTTTTTGAATATATGACATTTGTATTTGCCATTTGGTCGCTCTCTCACGCCAGTAGTAGAGGCGAGTTGGAGTGGGCTGGCTTCGCAGCCGATCGGAGGTTCGTGGAGTAGGCGCAAACGACATCTTTCCGCTTCCAGCGCGTGAGATGGAGCAATCGCTGCGCGTGCTCCTGGAGTTGGCGATCGAGCTGCGCGTGCTTTCGCTTGACGCGATCTTCTCGCTTCTTGCGGCGCTCCCACTCGGCGACGCACGCTGCGTTCTGCTCGGGCGTCGCGTGCGTCTGCGCGTACGACAGAAGCGAAATGCACGTGAGATCACTCTGGCAAACACCAACATATACACGTTCTTCTCCATGCTGACCTTTTTCGATGCGCCGTGACCTTCCTGCTTGCCTGCGAGCTGGGCCTTTTTATGTGAACGCTTCGTGACTGGGTTCACGTGCAACGACGGGGGCTTCACGAAAGGCTGTTCCATCACCACACGCACTGTGAGCTCGCAATCGATGCAGTAGGATAGCCGTGAGGGCTTGCTGACCTTTTCGTTGAGTTTAGAGACTGACGGTTTGTCCACCTTCGCCGCACCCCCCTCCTGTAGCTGCATCCGCTTCTCGCGCTGTTTCGTTCGGATCCACTCCAAGAACCGCTCGTCGCGCTCTCGCTGAGTGGCTTCATCCTCCTCTCGCCCGCTGTTCTCAGAACCGCCTTCGTGTTGAGCCTGCCGCTTCTTTTGGAGCAGCCACTCGCTGAACGAAATGTGCTTGTTCACCTAGTCGCCGGGTTGTTAGTCTAACTCGTCGTCCTCCCCGATCACATCACACACACGCATGTCGTACCTTGAGCACCTGGCGGCGATACGCTTCCTCCGGATCCAGCGCATCGAACCGCTCCTGCCAGTGCCACGCCGTCGCCGCCATGGTCGTCGCTCCTCACGCGTCTCACAGAAAATGCCCGAAGCCTTTGCGATACATTTAGCAGCTCCGTTGTAGCCATTTTTGTGATGGTCACATGGGTTCACTGACCATCACTCTATCCCTCTTTTTACGATTGTAATTCGTAATTACGCTTCCACATTTAAACCTCATGTGAGGTTTTTCCCCTTTTCAAAAAGATGCGAGAACAAAAAGGGGGGGAGAGAACTTTTTGGTCGGGCGTTGGTTCCCTTCAGCCTGCTTGGGCGGAGACCGACCAACCAGAACGCGATTTCCCCGCAGCCGACGCCCAACCAGGTGCGTCCAAATGCCCGCGCCCAATGGGAGCGCAGCGCGCGGGGCGTTTCCACCAATTGAGGCGGCCGCATGCGTGTGATTGGAGCGTTCGGCGGATCCCCCATGCCTGCCCCCATGGAGACATGGCGACATGGCTCCATGCCATTGCCATGCCATGACAATGCGGAGAGGAGATGCCGCGCCCGCGCTGCGCTTTCCTGGGCGCTTTGGATGGATAATGCCGCGCCGGACGACTCACACGTCCCCTACGCACAGAACCAGCAGCAGTAGCAGACATGTCGGGCGGTGACGAGGCGCAGAACAACCTGCAGATGCAGATGCAGCTCCAGAACCAGCGCGCGCAGATGCAGCAGCAG
Source organism: Pythium folliculosum (assembly GCA_023336295.1). Lineage (NCBI taxonomy): Eukaryota > Oomycota > Peronosporomycetes > Pythiales > Pythiaceae > Pythium > Pythium folliculosum. The sequence continues at coordinate 13,202 of JAADWV010000035.1, forward strand.
ATCAACCAGCTCGCGACGTTCTGGCAGAGCCAGGTGCAGGAGATCTCGCAGGTGGACCCCAACACGTTCGACTTCAAGACGCATCAACTGCCGCTCGCGCGCATCAAGAAGATCATGAAGACGGACGACGACGTGCGGGTGCGTGACCTACGGCGACTAGCGCGTGTATGCGTATCTATGAGGCGATTCAGGAGGCTGACGTGTTGGTGATGAACGATTTGTGCAGATGATTAGCGCCGAGGCGCCCGTGCTGTTCGCCAAGGCGTGCGAGATGTTCATCCTGGAGCTGAGCCTGCGCGCGTGGTACCACACGGAGGAGAACAAGCGGCGAACGCTCCAGCGCAGCGACATCGCCACGGCCATCTCCAAGAGCGACGTGTTTGACTTTCTCATCGACATTGTCCCGCGCGACGACGTCAAGCCCGCCAAGAAGGTGCGGCCAGCAGCCCATTTCGGTCTTATTACCTTCTTGAACTGGTCGGTCTAACATTTCTCTTCTGTCTCGTCTTGTACGATAGGGCCCCGTGGACCCGCAGGTTATTTACCAGCAGCAGCTGCAGCAGCAGCAGGCCGCGATGCTCCAGCAACTCCTGCAGCAGCAGGCCCAGTCGGGCAACGCCGCCGGCGCGCAGTGGCCGAACCAGCAGCTCCAGCAGCAAATGCTCCAGCAGTACCAGCAGCGCATGCAGGCGATGCAGGGCGGTTCGGGCGTGTCCACGCCCTCGGGTGCCGACGCCAACGCCGGTGCGGCGGCGGGCGCGAACGCATCTTCGGCGGACCAGCTGAGCCTCGGCCAGCGCAGCGTGGACGTGTAAACTGGATATGATCCCTCCCATTTTGCTCCCCCTCAAGACACTCCACGTCAAAGAGCGTTGCTGTTCAGTCGCTCCAGGCGTCAGACTCTGCGGATCCACCGCCAGAGGTTGTGTATATAGTTTGGATTCCGTAACTCATTTATTTCAGCTTTCGATTATGAATATCGACAAGTGGGTTGGTTCATGCAACGTATCTCTATTGGGTGGGGAAGGGAGGCTATGGCACAACGGACCACGAGACGATGCCCGCGTCGCTCGCGTTCTTACTTGCGTCGGTCGCTCGCCTTCAAGTCGTTCATCGTGCGTGGGAGCGGCGCCAGGCCGGCGGCTTCGTGAATCTTGGCTCGCACCTTGATCATCTGGTACGCGCCGACGCCGCCGACCGCGAGCATCATGCCGCTCGCCGACTGGAACGTGACAGGGTTGCCGAAGTAGAAGACGGCGCTCAGGATGATCACGACGCGCTTCATCGTGCTCATGATCGAGTACGTGAGCTCCGAGACTTCGCTCAGCACGAGCGAGGCGCAGAAGCTGCCGATGAAGTGCATCAGACTACAGCCGAGGACCATCATGTACGGGAAGCTGCTGCTCAATTACACAAACATCGTTAGAAACTAAAAGAGGCACAGAATGCACGACAGATGAGCTACAAACCTTTGTGGGAGGTTGTCTGGGTTCGGGTGGCGCGACGAGCCGAAAAGCACGAGCGGTGCGTTGATCACGAACGAGAGGAACGCGCTGTAGAAGTGGAGCTACAGGGAAAATAGACTGTAAGCGAATCTTCCCCAGCCTTGACACCACAAGCTAGCTTGGTAGGTAGATATGTAGATAGAGTACGTACGTTGACGTTATCAATGACGGTTCGGCTGCGCAGCAGGTACTTGGCATACATGCTCTGAATAACACCAAGCAGCGCCGAGCTGATCGCGAAAATCGCGCCGCCGAGGGCGAGGTCCTACAACGAAACCAGACCACGGGACGTCAGCAACCCTATTTGTAATAGCCCTGACGCAGCAGTGAAGGAGGAGGTACTTACGTTCATCCCCATCTCGGAGACAGAGGCCAGCACCACGCCGAGCACGATTGGCACCAGCGTAACGTACGTGGCGAGCGAGAACTTGGACTGGTAGATGAGATAGGCGAGAATCACGTTGAAGATCGGCTGCGAGGCCTTGCACGTGTGGGCGAATGCGACAGGTACCGCGTCATAGCTCCAGTACGTGAGTACCTTGGTCATGACCGAGAAGAGGCTGAGCGGCAGAATCCAGAGGAACCTAGATGATGAAGCGCAGGTTGGCGAGTCAGTATCTATCGCTATGGGTCGCCCAGCGACATTCAGGTTCGTACCGCTGGGCATTCATGGGCTGCATCCGCCACGCGTTGGTCCGTGTGCCGCTGGGGAACGTGAGCACAATCACTGTGTTTGAGGCACGACAAGAGCCGACAGTGTGAGATCCTTTCGTCCGGGACAATAGGGGAAACCGGCGCCAACTCACGATCGCAGATGACGGAGACAAACAGGTGCGAGAGCGTGAGCATTTCGGCCGAGAGATGGTGCTGCTTGATCAGTACTTTGTTCGTGAAGGTCGCCGCCGTCGAGAACGAGTACCACACGGCCAGGTAACACAGCGTCTACAACGAAACCCACCACGACAATAATCAGCGTTACACTCCGTGGACCTCGACTCGCGATCGTGCGCGATAATGTGAGATACATACCATGGCGCCCTTGTTGGCGCGTAGTCGGCTGAGCGGACCCGTGTGGCCCTTTCGAGGCGAGTAGAGCGCCGCGTCGAGCGTGCTGCGCGTGGTGCTGTCGATCGAGAGATTCATGGCGACGGCGAGGAGCTCCTAACTTGGGAAAGTACACGTGTGGTCGTGTCGGGGGAGGGGGAGGCGGGTGAGGCTCGGAGCGCGACGTCTCGCTAGGCAGAGGATGCGAATCTTCCTGGCGCCTGGTCACTCGCAGGTAAGCGGGACGAGAGGAGCGCAGGCTGCGTGTTGACGGCGAGAGGTCGTTGATCCGAGTCTGCCTTGGAGCGCAGCGCCAAGGCGAGCCCCGTGAGGATGGCCAGTTCCGCCCACGCACTGTTCTTTTAGAGGATTGTTCAGCAACGCCATCGCAACACCCTCTGGAAGAGCAAACTGACGTACACACAGCACAGCGCGAGCCAAAACCCCAACTGGCGAATCAAACATGAGTTGATGAGACCTACCCCTAAACAGGTGTGTAACCCTCCGCCTCACGCTAAGTGAAAATTTGGGAAATCCAAACCTCACGAAACCGACACTTCGGCTGACGCCAACGGGAATCCCGGCCATGGGACGGAATCACAGCGTCATCCCGTAACGGGATGACGCTGTGATTCGCTGTGATTCCGTCCCATCGCTCACTTTTCATCCTGAATTTGGGTACGGTATACTTTATGATGGGTATCGTCGAATGCGTGGGATCTGGAAGGCTGAACTTTAGCCTGAAGCGGTGGTTTTCCATCGTTCTGACCCGGCCACACCGCTGAAACGTTCTCACCAGGCTCGCGTAACGGTTACGGTACCCACCCGCATGTCACTATTTCGGAGTTTGGTAGCCGTCACTACGGTTCCCCCCCCCAACCACCCCGTTTCTGTTGTGGGATATCTATCTATCTCATCCACCTCCCCTCATCACATGTCGCGCTGTGAAGATGCTGCGGCTGCGGCCGAGGCGTCCAACGCCGTGGCCGTCCCGCGTCCGCTGCCGCTGCACGCCATCCCGGCGACGTCGAAGCGCATCCTCGTGACGGGCGGCGCCGGCTTCATCGGCATCCACCTGTGCCGACGGCTACTGGAGCAGGGCCACGAGGTGATCTGCATGGACAACCTCTTCACGAGCCAGCGCTGCAACATGCTCCACCTCATGCAGAGCTACCCCAACTTCGAGTTCATCCGCCACGACGTCACGCAGCCGTACGCGTGCGAGGTGGACCACATCTACAACCTCGCCTGCCCGGCCTCGCCCGTGCACTACCAGTACAACCCGATCAAGACCACGAAAGTGTCGTTCCTCGGCGCGCTCAACATGCTCGGGCTCGCCAAGCGCGTCAAGGCGCGCATCTTCCAGGCGTCCACGAGCGAGGTCTACGGCGACCCGGAGACCACGCCGCAGCGCGAGGACTACTGGGGCCACGTCAACTGCACGGGCGTGCGCGCGTGCTACGACGAGGGCAAGCGCGTGGCCGAGACACTGTTCTTCGAGTACCACCGCACGCACGGTGTGGACATCCGCGTCGCGCGCATCTTCAACACGTACGGGCCTGGCATGCACCCGTACGACGGCCGCGTCGTGAGCAACTTCATCATGCAGGCGCTGCGGGACGACGACATCACGATCTTTGGCGCCGGCTGCCAGACGCGCTCGTTCTGCTTTGTGGACGACCTCGTGGAGGCGATCGTGCGCTTCATGGACTCGACCTCGTGCGTCGGGCCCATGAACCTCGGCAACTCGCACGAGATGACGGTGCTGGAGCTCGCACAGATGATCATCCGCCTCACCAACTCCAAGAGCAAGCTGGTGTTCCGCGACCTGCCCAACAACGATCCCAAGCGACGACGACCGGATATCACGCTGGCCGAGTACGCCACATGCGCGGCTTACGTCCCTACTCATGCTGATATCTCATGTTTATTGTGTATGACAGAACGCACCTGAACTGGCGACCGACTGTGGCGATCGAGGAAGGCTTACAGCGCACCATCGACTACTTTCGCACGCTTGATCTCTCCAAGTACCGACGCCCGACGAACCACACGGCCCACCGCAGCAGCCAGCGCGTCAACAAAAAAGAGCAGACGTCAACGCCCAGATGTGCCCCTGGACACGAGAACTAAAATGCCTTATACAGTCGAGTTTGGAGAAAGTGTTCATGTTTGTATGAGGAATCCTCTGTGTGTACACTAATGGGATGAGGGGGAAAAGGCAAATGAAGAAGCAAGACGGAAGAGAAACTATCGGAAGTGGTGAGACAGGGACGCCCACCCCTGGATACTACATGGTGTCCTCGCAAGGCGCCCGACGGCGCGCGTTTTCTAACTGCCCACCACGGCTGCACAGTGGACCATAAGATCTAACCAGCGAGCCGCCCTTGGCGTGCTCAGGATCGGTCGACCTCATTGTCCTCCGCCTCCTGGTCCTTCAGCGCCTGCGCTTCCAGGGCGGCACGCTCGCGACGCAGACCAGCCACGCCTTCGCCCGTGCCGAACTTGGCGCCGGGGAACTGGATCACGACAGCACTCATGTTGTCACGGCTATCACGAAAGAAGAATAGGTATCGTCATTTGTCGGACGGTCACACACGAACGAGCAAAACAACCCAAACACGCGGACCGTACCTGCCCAGCTTGAGGCACACGTCGATGATGTCCTCGGCGATGAGGCCCATGTCGCGCTCGCCCTTGTTCATGAGCATGCGCACGTGGTTGCACGCATCATCGTTGCTCATGACGTCCCAGATGCCGTCGCACGCGATGATCAGGAACTCCTCCGTGCCATCGCGCGGCTCGACCTTGATGTCCGGCTCCGCTGACACCTGCTGCTCCTCGGCGGGCAGGTCGTTGCGCTGCTTGTACGTGAAGTCGCCAAGCGCACGGGACACCTAGTCACAGTTCGCAGCGAGTCAGTATGAAAGCGCACCTAGCGTCCAACAAAATAAAAAGCACGGTACCGCAAGATCTCCGTTCACGCGGTTGGCGCGCACCATGCCGCCGGCTCGCTCAATTCGTCGGCGCTCGATGTCCTGTGTGTCATACCGCCTTCCCACGATTAGATACAGCACCGCCATCCACGCGCAACGCAGCCCGCATGCACCGTACGTTCATGGGCTTGTGGTCGAACGACATGGGCACCGTGCCGGCGCATTTGCCCAGTACACTGCGGGAGTCGCCTGTGATGGTCATCATGCCCGTGCGTCAGTCAGTTATCTTCCCATGGGTGTCTGTAGCCACAGTGGGACAAACACGATACGCACCCGAGTTCGCGACGATGATGTGCGTGCTCGTGACGAACGACGCGATGGCCGTGCAGCCGCTCTGGTCCGAGCCGTACTGCACCTCCGGAGTGTCCTTTATTCTCGCGTCGAGCAGCAGGAACGCGTCGCGCAGACACGCGCCAATGGCCTCGGGCGTCGGCATGGCCTCGCCGGTCTGCGCCGAGGCGCCCGGGGGGAAAAGCGCGCGCTTCTGCATGACCTCGGAGAACACTTCGACCATGGCGGCCGCGGCCATGTCAGCCGCGAGCTTGCCGCCGTGGCCGTCGCACACGGCAAAGACCGAGACACCGGCGGGGAGGCTCGAGGCGTCGACGACCGCGACGTGCGAGTCCTCCATGTTGGTGCGCCAGCCCTGCATGGCCGAGACGCCGTAGACGAGCCCATTGCCCTCGCCCGTCTCGGTCTCCTTGTCGGTGATCGGCGCAGCCAGAAAGTTGCCCATGGTGGCGCTGAGCAGAGCGAGCGATTCGAGCGGCGTGCGGCGCGCGCGGCGGAACTTGGGGCGGATTGACGGGGCGGTGGCGCTGCGCTCTCGCACTCGCAGGAGCCACGCGAAGAAGCGAATAGGGGAGAGAGGGGGAGGGGGACGGCCGCGGCGACGACGACGACCCGGGTGGCGGAGCGGAGCGGACGGCGCGACGCGAGGAGAGGGAGGAGGGGAGCGGAGTGACTGCCGGACCCTTGGGGAAGATGAGGGAGGGGAAGAAAGCCAAGGAGAGGGCACTCACCCAGCGCAACCAACGAACTTAACGACTACTAAGTACGAATACCTTAAGTGCGGATGCGGGTAGACACATCGCGACCTGGATGGGAGATGCTACATGTTGAGGAGGCGGAAATGCGGGTGGAGAGGAGGTGGAAGGGATCGGAGGTAGTGAATATGACTGTATGTATGTGTGTGTGGGGGGATTAGCAAAAAATGATAAGTGTGTGTGGGGAGAGGGAGAGATACCGGTGCTCTCTCGCGGTCGGGCCTTTAGTGGGATCGGATGGTGAAGTAGAGCAGCACGAACACAACCACAACGAATGCGACGAGATACAGCATATGCTTGCTGCCGCCTTGGTCCATCATGATACCCAACCGCTTCATGGTGCCGCCGAGCAAGCCGTCCGTGTTGTCCATTTCCTTGCCCTACGTTCCGTCATTCCGTAATGATGAGTTCTCACAATGACGACCACACCAAGCCGCGATTTACATTCGATGCACTACATACCATGCCGTCGAGGTACTTGTTCTGATCGACCACCTCTGCGTGGATACCCTGCGTCAACTGTACCCGACACCGCCCATATCCAAATCCTATGAGTAATCGCCCCCGGAAACGCGAGCCAAGCATCTCGACATCCCAAATAAAAAACGTACCGACTTGAGCTGGCTAATCTGCAGCGACAGATGGCTAATGTGCTCGTCATTCTGCTCCTCAAGCAGGCGCCGCGCCTGGTCGCCGCTGTCGCCTTGGAAACCATTCTACATCCACATACACATCATCGTTTAGTCGCTGGGCCACCTCGTAGCTCTTCTCCTAGATACCAAAAGCGCACCTGGTCCCGCGACGGCGCGCCCGCGAACAGAGTGTCCCTGGCGCTGGTTCCCCGGCCGTTCATTCGGTTGTACATCCAGGTGAAGCGCGGAGTGGTGTGAGGTCTTCCGAGTGCCGAGCGCCGCCGAGTGCCGCGCGCTCTCCTTGTCGTCGCTTTCCTTTTTTGATGATGTCGGACCGACTTCACGATAAGATGCCACGCAAGAACGCGAATATTGGCCAATCACAGAGCTATAATTCTAGTTTCCGAGCGGTGGCCAATGAGAACACGCCAATTCAGAATGTAATTTACGAGAAATTTGTGAAAGCTATAAATCAACAACCTATAAATCCAGGTGCGTTCCAGGTTGAAGACGAAACTGATCCTGTGGTTGAAAACCAAAACGGTTGAGCTTGTCATGTAGGTCTCCGCTATTCCTGCTACGCGGTGGGGAATGCGGAGCCGGCAACTCTAGTCCATGGGACGATCCAAAGGTGGTCGTGAGTGGGAAGCAACAATGGCAGGCGATCGCACCATACTTTGTTTCGGATTGTGAAGCGAGAAAGCCGAAAACTATGCTCCCGTTCTCGTCCAAGCAGCCGCGCACGATGCTGTCCAGCGAGATCGACATTGAAGCGGTAGCGCCGCGACTGCTGACGACGCGGATAAGCATGTCTAGCGACCCGAGCGACGTGAGTCGGAAGAACGCCAAGATGCAGGTAGGTTTGTCTATGCATACCAGAATGCCGATCGCTGGATCGTGTCCTGGGCCTGACCTTGTGGTGGTTATGTAGATTCTTCAGATTGACGCAAAGGGCAAGGCGAGCACACTGGAGCTGAAGCGTTCGGAGCTACTCAAGCTCACGCAGGAGGCCGCAAGCGCGAAGAAGCCTATGGAGGAGCGGAAGCTGTCGCCACGCAAGAGCAAGCTGCAGCTGCTGTCTGCTGGCGGCTACCACGCCGTGCAGGTTGAACATGCCCACGCCATTAGACCCACGCACCGCGACTAATCTCGATGTTTGTTTGCGCTAGGCCGTTCACGCGCGCGATCTGCGCAAGCTCGATGCCGCCTTCGCGGCCAACAACGATCCGTGCGTCATCGTGCGCAAGCAGGCAGTCGTGATCAGCACAGGTACAGTCGTGACAAGGAGAGTTGAGGTCGTTCGATCGGGCTCTCACGAGTTGTGCTGTAGATTTGATTCGCACGATCATCATGAGAGACAGGTGCCTCATTTTCATGTCGAATGACGCAGATACGTTCCTCCCACTGCTGAAGGCGAAGCTCCAAGAGCTGTTGGCGGAGAAGGAGAGCGAAGGCACCGCGTTTGAATTCCGCGCGATCGAAGCTGTTCTGTACACGCTGTGCAAGTACGTTGCGCTCGTCACCTGTGTGGCCCACTATAATGGCGGTTCCTGACACTTGGATTTATGCGTAGACTTTTGTATCTTGACTGTGACAAGACGTTTCCAAAAATCATGACCACGCTCGAGCGTCTGGCACAGGCCCAGATCTCTGGCCCTGAGCTGGAGACGCTGCGCTCGCTGAAGAACACCATCAACGACTTTAGCTCGCAGGTAATGGATCTAGTTTCGAGCTGATGCAATGCGCTGCAAACTGATGACGTCTGATGTTCCAGGTGGATGGCATTCGGCGAGTGCTCATGGAGCTGCTGGACAGCGACAGCGATCTGCGGCTGCTCCATCTCTCGCTGGTTTGTTTCGCTTACCTATGAGCTCGCTGGTTTTCGACCTCGCCTCCCTGACTTTCTATGAACCATATATGGCTGGGGTCTAATAGCTCTACGAAGACGCGGACCTCCTCACCAACTCGGCCACGTTCGATCCCGAGGAAGCCGAAGCCCTGCTCGAGTCCTACTTACAGGAGATCCACACGATCCGCACCAAGATCAAGCTGCTGCAGCAGCGCATCCAGACCACAGAGAGTCTGATCATGATCAAGCTCGACTCGACGCGGAACCACTTGCTCACGGTCGACGTCGTATTCAGCCTCGTGACCGTGAGCCTGACGTTCGGGACGTTCGTGACCGCGGCCTTTGGCATGAACCTACACACCGGGCTCGAAGCCCATCCGGGCGCGTTCGCGACCATCACGGCCGGCACATTCGTGCTCTCCGTGTTGATGGTGTTGTTCGGTCTCGTCTACTTCCGCAAGCGCGGCGTCATGTGATTCACAGCCACGAATTCTGCGATGGCTGCACGCGAGACCAATCTTGAAAAAATCAAGCGAAATCTGTGCTGGCTGCCGTGTGAGACAGGCGTTCCATCCTTCCCGGGTGTGGATGATGGTCTCCTCAAAAGTCGGAGACGGTCCTGTGTTAACCAATCATCACAAGCTATGAGTATTTAGTGACACACTATTGGATGATATCGAGCCCAAAAGCTCTGTGTCGTAGGTTGTTGAGTCGTGTTGAGCAAGCCAGTTGGTGGGGAGCGAGGGATAAGCGTCATTCGCCGTTTCTCCGCCTCGGTCTGCCCTCCCCTCCCCTCCGCTCCCCCGTCGAACCTCAGCGCTCCTGCAGTTCGCCCTCAGCCCGTCGCGCTCGCTCGTCCTCTATGCCAACAACCCCACCACCATGTCCTTCCGCAGCGGCCCCTCCGCGCCCAACGGCCACGCCGTGAGTGCGCTCCCCTCCATCCAGCAGTCGCCGGCGATCTCCCCGCGGGACGGCGCCAGCGACTCGCCGCGCACGCCGTTCCACGAGATGTCCATCAACGTCATCGCCGTGAACAGCGCCGGCGACCTCAAGCGCTCGGACCGCCTGTCGCGCCGCTCGCGCGGCGTCTCGCGCGTCTCCCGCGCCTCCTCGCGGAGCGACGCCAGCGACGCGTTCGACAAGCGCTTCGCGTGCCAGTTCGATCCGACGGCGCAGCGCCTCGGACGCTCGCTCATGCTGCGCTTCGACCTCGAGGGCAACGCGACGTTCGAGGAGATGAGCCGCCTGGACGTGCTGCGTATGACCCAGGACGCCGCGACCTCGCCGCTGAACGCCGAGGAGCGCGGACGCCGCAACGCCGCCGCGCGGCTGCAGCGCGCCAAGAGCATCGCCGCGGGCATCGGCGGCGCGCAGCCCTTCGGCACGGTCATCGACGTGCAGCGCGTCCACGCGCGCGACATCCGCAAGCTCGACAACGCGTTCTCCGTGTCCAACGAGCCGTCCATCGAGCTGCGCAACCAGGCCGTACTGGTCAACGCCGGTACGGATCATGTAACTTGTAGGTGGGCGCGTGTCTTTCTTCCTCATGCTGACAGTTTGGATATTCGCCTGTATATATCATCGTACTGTAGACCCCGTGCGCGCGATCATCATGCGCCACTGCTGCTTGGTGTTTGTGCCGGACGGCGCCGACAGCCTGTTGCTCATCCTCCAGGACATGTTCCGTGAAGCGACGCACCAGGACGGTTTCGACATGCCCTACGAGTTCAAGTACGTACCGTGCGTCCCCCACTGAGATTCCGTGCCGCCTGGACTAACCATCGCGCCGCTCGTTCTTCTTTACAGAGCGCTCGAGGCGCTGCTGGGCACGCTCTCGCGGTACTTCAAGTCGGACTACGAGAAGACGGCGCCCATCATCTCGGCGGCGCTGGACCGGCTCGCGTCCGGCAAGATGTCGGTCGGTGAGCTCGAGGCGCTGCGCGAGTACAAGAACTTGATGCACGAGTTCGAGTCGCACGTGGACGGTGTGCGGCGCGCGCTGATGGAAATCCTGGACAACGAAGAGGACTTGCGACTGCTGTACCTGACCAAGCTCCACGAGGACCCGTCGCTGCTGCAGGACATCTGGAGCTTCGACTCGGAGGAGGCCGAGGTGCTCATCGAGAACTACTTGCAAGATATCTTTTCGACACGCACCAAGGCGAGCCTCATGCAGCACCGCATCCAGAACACGGAGTCGCTCGTGATGCTCAAGCTCGACTCGACGCGAAACTATTTGCTCGGCGTGGACATTTTTTTCTCGATCCTCGCGATCGCCATCTCGGTCGGCACGTTCATCGCCGGCGTGTTCGGTATGAACCTCAAGTCGAATCTCGAGGAGTCGGACGGCTGGTTCTGGGGCGTCGTTATCGTCTCCGTTGCGCTCATGGTCGTGCTGCCCATTTGTGGCTGGCTCTTCTTCCGCCGCAAGGGCGTGTTCATGTAGATCCGGCACTTAGCCAAGGCCGCCAGCGGCGACGATTGAATCTCTTTTTGAATCTGCGACGTGTGCGACTTGTCAACCCCCGTTTGTTTCATCTAGGAAGAGTCGCGCGTGGCGTCGCTTCGCGGGCATCTGCTTCCTCCTCTTCTTCGTATTTTTGCTCTCACAGCACGCTTGTGCACCTTCAGGCTTCCTCCACCAGAGCCGTCCCGTACACAGCGTTCCTACCAGTACGACCGAGCCACCATGGCTGAGCGACTGGAGAGCGCCGACTCACTCACGCACCCGCTCGGTGGCGACGGCGACACCCCTGCAGCTACCACCACGGCCACAAGTATTGACGTCGACGCCGACGCCATGGCACGTCACCATCAGCACCAGCAGTACCAGCAGCACGCGTACCGGCTCCCGGAGCTCGCGGACGCGATGCGGCAGACCGTGTCGTACGGCGGCTGCGCCGTGAGCCCCGTGGGGAGCCACTACCAGCGCATGGACGCGGACCACGACACTCTGCAGCCGCCGCGCAAGCCCAGCACGCTCGGGGGCTTTATTCCGGACGAGCGCTTCAGCCACAGCAGCGTGGCCAGCAGCTCGCGGCTCTTCCCGGGCAACGACGCGTTCAACAGCAAGACCGGGCGCCCGCACACGCTCATCCTGCGCTTCGACGTGAGCGGCGTGGGCACGTTCCAGCAGATGAGTCGGCTCGACGTGCTCCACCTCACGCAGGAGGCCGCCAAGCCCAAGGCCGATGCTGCCGAGAGCGACGACCAGACCGAGACCGGGAGCGAAGACGCCGCGAGCTCACTGGGAAGCGACGCCCGCACCGCGTCGCGCTCGAGGATGCCGCGGCGCGGCTCGCGGCGGCCCTCGGTGGGGCTCTCGGTGGCCCCCGAGGGCCTGGCCAAGATGGTCGACGTCAAGCCCGTGAACGCGCGCGACATCCGCAAGCTGGACCACGCGTTTGCCGTGTCGAACGAGCCATCGATCGTCGTGCGCCGGCAGGCCATCCTCGTGAGCGCCGACCCGCTGCGCGCCGTGATCATGCGCGACGCGTGCCTCGTCTTCGTGCCCGACGGCGCCGACAGCCTGCTCGCGACGCTCAAGAACAACTTCCGGCAGCACGCGCTGCAGCTGTACCTGAGTGAGAGCCACGGCGAGCTGCCCTTCGAGATGCGCGCGCTCGAGGCGCTGCTTGCGACGCTCTGCCGCCACTTTGAGTACGACTACGAGAAGACTGTGCCCGTGGTCACGAGCACGCTCGACCGCCTCGCGCACGGCCGCACGATCTCCACGGGCGACCTCGAGACGCTGCGCGGCTTCAAGAACACGATCAACGAGTTTGAATCCCAAGTCGACGGCGTGCGGCGCGCGCTGATGGAGATGCTGGATGACGAGGAAGGCCTGCGGCTGCTCCACCTCACAAAGCTGTTTGACGAGCCGCACTTGCTGGGCGATCTCTACAGCTTCGACTCGGAGGACGTCGAGGTGCTCGTTGAGAACTACTTGCAGGACATCTTCACCACGCGCACCAAGGCCACACTGCTGCAGCACCGCATCCAGAACACTGAGTCGCTCGTGATGCTCAAGCTCGACTCGATGCGAAACTACCTGCTCGGCGTGGACCTCATCTTCTCGCTCGTGGCTATTAGCATTTCCGTGGGTACCTACGTCACAGGCGCGTTCGGCATGAACCTCAACTCGAATCTCCAGACCTCGGACGGCTGGTTCTGGGGCGTCGTCATCTTTACATTCGTAGCGTTCCTCGCGATTATGAGCAGCGGTGTGGTCTTCTTCCGCCAAAAGGGCGTGCTGCTCTAGGACACTTTGAGTAAAATAGCAACTTGTGTGGATTACCGACCTCTTTGTCTTTCTCGCTTTCTCTCTCTTACTGCTTTTCGAACTGGACGGCGCCGAGCGTAAACTGCTCGTCGCTGCCCTTGGCCAGCAGCTCGCCGAGCTCCGTGCCGATCAAGTGCTGGTTCGAGATCTTGATCTCGCGCTGCTTGCGCACGCGCGACTTCTTCTTGTCCTCCTTCATGCGGCGCTTGACCTGCCGGCGGTTCGCGTCCACCTTGGCCTGCGTGGTCAGACCGGCCTGCACGAGCTTCCTCTCGAATTCAACGCGGTCCGTCGGCCAAAAGCGCAGCGTGTCCTTCCACAGCTGGCGAATGTCGTTCGTGCAGCCGTGCTTGGTCATCTGGAACTTGGGTCCGCGTTTGGGGAGCACGTCCCAGCGGTCGCTCGCGATCTCGCGGCGCGCGGCGTCCGGGAATGGCGCGTCCAGCGGCACATGCTCGTGGTCAAACTTGAGCGAGAAGCGGATTTTCTTGGACACGTTCGGGTCACGGGTCGACGACACGCTCTTCGAGGCCATGCCGGCAAATGGCGCCGGGCGCGCCGAGCTCGTGGACTTGATCGCGGCCGAGACGCGCAGCCAGTGGTCGCCCACGCGGATGGCGTCGCCGCGGCGCACCTCGGCCGTGAGGTCCTGGTTCGCGTGCGCGTAGTAGCATCCGGGCTCGACGGTCGCGACGCCCGAGAGGTCCACGAGGAACGGCTGGCCGCGCGGGTAGTACACCTCGGCGCCGTTCTCGGCGTTCTTGAGGCAGATGATGTCGCCCGTGCGCGTGAGCTCGTTGAGATCGGTCTCAACGCCATTGTACGCGTCGATCGCGTCCTCCATGGGCATGCCCTCGGGCATCTTTACATACAGAAACAAACAGTCAGAGCTCGCTCCTCTCCCTTCTCCGTCTCCGTCGGTAGGCTCTACGTACGCGCTCGAGGATGCGCAGCAGCTGCGCGCGGTTCTTCATGTCGTACTTGGCCTGGTACGCGTACATCTCGCCGTCCACGCGCACCTTCGGGTTGTTCTTGAGCCGCTGGTCCACTTGCTCGTCCATCGAGAGGTCCTATCAAGCAAGAAGGAATTACAAAACACGATGAGCTCCAACTCCGACGGACAACGCGTCCAATCACAGCAAAACGCACAATTCCGGTGTGCTGGAAGACGTCGCGGATGGACACGGCCTGGTGCATCGGCACCTTGCGCAGGTACTCGAGGATCTTGTACACCTTGGCGCCGTCATTCTTGGGGACCGAGGAAGCGTCCACTGTGAAACAAAACACTCGTTAGACGCGCTCTTTCGGGGGCCATAACTCGACGAATATCCACTCGTTTCCGACATACCTTGCGGGATGACCTCGCTCACGGGCGCGGCTTTCGTGGGCGCGACGGTCGGCGCCGCCTCGGCCGCGGCCTGCGAGCCGTAGGCCAAGTTCCGCCACGACATCTCGTCTTTGCCACTCTCCGTTTGGGCGAGTGTGCCTTCCCGTTCACAGTTCAGCCAGGAAGCAAGGACCAGCACTCGCGGAAAATAGCACCTAACCTAATCACCAAATACCTAGCTGAAACTAGCCTAAAGCCTAAATGTCCATTGGAGCTTTTCCCGCCGAATATGAAAGAAACGAATCCTGCCGATGCCGCCGAAAGAGAGGAAGAGCAAGCGCGAGCAGCTGACCGAGCTCGTGCTCGAGTTCCTGGAGGCGAGCGTGCACCAGTTCCTGTGCGTCCTCTAGTGCTAACAGGAAAGCGCTTTGCGCTGCGTGGGCGTCAACACTAACCCCCGTCTTCTCTCCCATGTGATGCTCAAGCGCAGATACGTCTGGAAGATCTACCCGAAAGGTACTTTGTCGTGTCGCGATATGCGCGGTACTTCACTCGACCAATACAAGCTGACGTGTAGACTACCACTGCTATGTATCGCGTAGAATCCTTCACCAAGCGCGCGCTCTATGACGTGCCCGTGCACATGAGCCGCCACCCGCAGTTGTGCGAGTACATCCATTCGATGCTCATCGGTTGTCGTCCGTGGATCCGTGCCGGTGAGCTCGAGAAACTGCAGGTCGTGCTGCTCGCCGAGAAAGGCGCGATTCTGAGGCGCTTGTCTATCGAGACGGGATGGAACATGGCACTGACGCAGTCGTCGACGGGGTCGGGCATGAACGGGGCGGCCGAATCGTGGGAGCAAACCGATGAACCACTGCCGCTGCTCACGATGAACGAGAAGTTCCGCGCCGCCATCGTCGCGTTGACGGCAACTCCCGTCACGTACGGATATGGACCGAAAGCAGGTGCCCGTTCCCCGCCTGCATCGTTTCGGCTGCTTGCTCACACGACAGAAGATGCCTCCCGCTCCGAGACGGCGCTTAACGAAGAAGCTCCAGCAAATTCTTGGATCTACGCCGATCGGTACTGGTATGACGATGAAGACCCTGACGAAGAGATGAAGGGCGATAAAAATCCCGAGCTACTCCCGATCACTTCGATTCAAGACGAGCAATTTCCACTACGGATGCAAATGTACCTAGAGGAGCGATGACCGCGCAAAAGTGTGATGCTTCATCACTGATGAAGCAGCAGTGTCGACGTCTTTACTAGAATGGAGAAGCATTCAATTGACTGAACGTACGGGGTTAAAAAAATGACGGTTTGAGTGTTCTGCCTACGATTTGGCCGATGATTTTGGCCATGAGTGGATGCGATGGAGCGTCGGCTTCGTCGAGCTGAATACTGAGCTCGCACATATCATCCAAGTTCGAAGCAGCGGCAAAGTACTCTCCGACTGCAAATGCTCAAATACAGTGTAGTAAACTGGATGAGTACGCAAGCTGATAAAGGAAGAAACAGGTGCCTCATGCGTACCGAATGCTGCAAATCGTTTCTCTTGTGCTGCTCCGCTCACGCATTTAGCCAAGGCTAAAATGACTTGGGCGACCTCCCCGTCGTCCATTTCATCTCGAAGACACTAGCATTGAACATCACGTTATGGCGACACATACTATATCAACTGAAGTCAATGTATAGTCGCTTACGTCCATGCCAACGTCAATGATGCAGCTCGCAGCGAGTCTTCGGACCTTCGTACCATAGAGTTTGTTATATGACCAGTCTCCCGTGGCACTTCAGATTGTCATGCGTACCTTTTGAGATTTGTCACCAAGTAGCGGTATCACGCTAGCTACCGATGAAATATGAACAGCAAAAGACTGAAGAAGGCGAACCGCGAACTCGCGGGTGCTGGCCACGGGCTCGACTTTGCCGACGTGGAGGAGGACTGAGATCTTCTGAACAGGAGTTAACCGCTCGGTTTGGTCGACCACTGGATCCCTCACCACGGGGTAAACATCAAATTCTGTGGGTAGTACGAGTCCAGTTTGTGCCACGTACACTGCAAAAGCGCCTTCTTTCCTGCGAGGGTCTTCACGGATCGCTCAACCGCGTCATTGAGGGTTTCCACACACAATGTGTGCCGTGCCACGACACCTAAGAAACGCCTCGTCACGCGCGACAGTGCTAAATCCCATCGCTCAATATATCAGACAACGCGGCAAAGAACCAACCCCCACCGCCATCAACCCGTCCGCACACGTACCAGGAACGGAAGCTTCCTCCACGCCCAACACGGTCGCGAACACGCCGTACTCGCTGGCGACGTGGCGCACAAAGAACTCTTTGCACGCCTCCGTCGGCGCGACCTCCGCGACTCGGCGCAACAGCATTTCCAGCGCGCCGTCTTGTTGCTGCTCTTCTTCGTCTACCGCCTCTTCAAACAGGCAGAACGCGACCAGCGGAAGTGCCGTGCGCTGGAGAAACCCGCGGTCCTCGCGCCAGAGCTGGAGCACCCACGCCGCCGCGTGGTCCACGGCGTCACGGCGCCGCGCGTCGTCGCTCGCGCTGCCGTGGAATGCGTCGTAGAGACGGTCCATCTCTAGCGCCAGCAGCGCCTCCTGCTCGCGCGCGACGTCCTCCTCGGCCATGTTTCCCCTCCGGGCTTCGTAATTCCGGTTTTGCCGCCCCAACAAACAAAAAGTTGAAGTTGGCGGGGTATTTAGAAATGGTAGAATTGCGAGTATCCATTTCTAATGCCATGAGAATCCCAAGAGCGAGAAGGGAAACGGGAAATGTGCGACGGGGTCACGGGGACACGCGCGCTTTCACGGGCATGACGCCGACACCGACACCGGCACGAAGCCTAACAAGCCGCCATGGCGCAGCTGCTGCGGCGCGTGCGCGAGGCGTCGCGAGCGAGCGACTTCTCGGAGCTGCTCACGCCGACCTCGACGGCCTCCGCGAGCCACGAGATGCTGCCGGCGCCGCGCGAGTCCGGGCTGCTCGTCTGCGACCTGCCCGCCCACCCACGCAACAGTTCGTTTCTGGTAAGATGGCGGGAATTGTACTTGGTGATGGGCTTGCTCTGTGCGGAGGAACTGACGGGAGGGGAGAGAACGTTGTGTATGTGTGCTTTTATTTAATAGGTCATGCGGTTTGACGAGCATGGCAAGCACGAGTACGAGGAGCTCACGCGGTCGGACATTCTGCAGCTCATCCGCGCAGCCGAGCTGTCGCCCAACGGTATGTGCTCATCGGCGGGGAAGATGAAGGTATTGGGCATCTAATGGTGATCATGACGCAGAGAAACCCGAGGCCGCGACGGCGCGAGTCAAGCGATCCAACAGCGTCGTGGGGCCGATGGGTTCGTATTGTGACCTACAACCCGTCCACATGCGCGATCTGCGACAACTGGATGAGTCGTTCAACGCCTCGAACGAGACGTCGATCGTCGTGCGGAAGCAAGCCGTGCTCATCAACGCCGACCCCATTCGGTCGATCATCACGCGCAACGCGACGCTCGTGTTCGTTCCTGACGGCGCCGATAGTCTGCTGCTCATGCTCATCAAGGACTTTGACGAGTGTGTAACCAAGCAGAGCGAAGTGCCCACCGCGTACGAGTTCAAGTGAGTGTGTCTGTGGGCTTCTTGTCGAGGCTGAAGGATTGACGCCGAAACTAACAGCGCGTTGTATTGTCGTGTAGAGCGCTGGAAGCTCTGCTTGACACGTTATCGAGGTGCGAGTTGATGCCCCAGTCTGCGTTTTTGTGTGGTGTATGAACTCTGAACTGTGAAGTGCAGGACGCTGGACGACGAGTATGATCGCCACGCTGCCGAGATTCAAAACGTTCTGGATTCCTTGATTCGAGTCAGCATCATGTCGGGCGAGTTGGAGACGATGCGGCTCATGAAGAACAGCATAAGTGCGTTCGAAGCTCAAGTCGACAGCATTCGGCGAGCACTCATGGAGCTGCTGGACAACGAAGAAGACCTTCGGCTCCTCTACCTTACGAAGGTGGAAGCGCCCTGTAGCTTATCCAAACGCTTGCGACGCATTAGCTAAACCGCTTTTCCATTTGTCGCACAGCTGTACGAAGATCCCTCGCTGATCTACGACCTCGGCAGTTTTGATCCAGAGGAAGTGGAGATCTTGCTTGAGTCGTATCTGAAGGTGGGTTGACAAAAGGGGTTCCTGTTGTGTTGTCTCCTCAACCGAGTAGTCACAGAAACGTGCTATCGTCTAGGATATTTACACAACTCGAACCAAGTCTGAGCTGCTACAACACCGCATCCAGACCGCAGAGAGCCTGATCATGATGAAGTTGGATTATGCCCGGAACTACCTCCTCGCGCTGCAGCTCATATTCAGTCTGGTTGGCGTGGGGCTAGGCGTGGGGACACTGATCTCGGGCATTTTCGGAATGAACCTCAAGATTGATGCCCCGACAAACTCCGTCGCGACGTTTTGGTGGGTCATCGGAGTCATCATGGTGGGCTGTGTCGTTGTGATCTGGGGAGGCGTTGTCTACTTCCGCCGCCAGGGGTTAATGATCGGGACGTAGAAGGCAAGAGGTCGCAAACTCTAGTGTAATTGACGTGTATCTTGATTATGGTTGGGCAGACAAATAATGTGGCGCACTCGTCGTGGCTTCTGCACGAGGTCGCGGCTTACATTCGTCCACCGATAGACTTGCGGAACTGGGTGGGTCTCTTGAGGCGACTCCCAGACGGTGGTGGGATGGACGATGACTGAAATCGATTCTCTGTCGACGTGTTGGTGGTGCCAAAAAAGCTGACACGGCGGGCAGATCCGAGGCTGGGTGTTGGTGTCACTCCAAAGTTGGACGAGCCCGCACGGTTCTCTTGATCGAAACGTGTGGGCGCGCGCGTCATTGGAATCTGCAGCGAGCGCCGGGGAGTCTTCGTGAATTTTGTGGGAGACACTCGGACACGCTTCGGCAGTCCAAATGCTGATGGAGCCGCTGGCGCTACCGGAGCTGGAGGCTCGGGCTGCGCGTAATCATCAATGCGCGAGCTCGCGTAAGTTTCAACACTTCTCTCAGCAAACTCCTCCAACGTAGGGCTGATGACGTTCTCGCGCGGCTCTGCAATAGTCCGTAAGAAACTATCGGCCTTTGACATTCGCGCGTGAAGAACCTCATTTTCGGCCTTGAGCATTGTGACCTGTTCTTCAAGTTTGGCCTTCTCCTCGTGAAGGGTGCGAATTGTTCCCTGCGAGCACAGGTGTCAGCATCAACATGGTAGAGTGTTACGGTTGGCAGGCACTAGCAGACCTACCCGCATCGCTTCAACGTCTGCGTCGCTCACTTCAGATTGACGTGCGTTAGGAGGAGGACCAGTATCACCCCACGAGAAGTTCTTGAAGCGCTTCAGAGTCTCCGGGGAGATCTCGTGGCGCAGGTGCACACTCTTTCGCTTTGACATGGCTGAGTCACCGTCAACCTCTGCCTGAGCTTTTGCAAGTGCCTTGCGGAGCTGGACATTCTCCTTCTCTAGCTTCTCAAGGCGTTGTTGGTATGTCATTTCGGCTGTCATGACGTGCATCTTGGGTCTAATCTTGATGTTCTTCGCGCGATTCGCGTACTTGAGTGTGTTGTGAGTTTCGTCGAAACATGCGTGGGACGGGTTGAGGTTTGCGATCATCACGAGACGACACTCTCCTTCGAGTGAGTTCTTGAGCAGGTGGGTGAGCTTACTATCACGATACTGAACCTTCGCGCGAGTCTGTCTCGGATCGCTCATTCGGCGCGTCACTTCAGCTGCATCAAAAGACGCGCTCCGCACACGACGATTGTGGGAAGAGAGACTGTTGATGCAGTTCGCCAGCGCCAAAAGAGACTGCAAAGACGCGTAGTGTACGCTAAGTTAGCTTCCACCACGCCCGTATTCCAGCGTATAAGTTTCTCTCTTACCTTGTTGATGTTGGCTCCTTCCGTGAGACGCATTCCTCGATTTTGGGTGGACGAGGCACGCTCTGAACCGGCGAGGTCGATCAACGACAATTTCCCCTCCACAGTTGATTTGCGCGGATTCATCTCAGAGAGCATCGTGGTTGTCGTGTGGCGCACCGTCACTTGAATCACCGCGTGCGAGCGCGATGACACTTGGTTTGCAGCCGTTGGTTCGGTTTTGCGGTGGCGGTTGCCCCTACACGATCAAGAGAGTTAGGGTTGTGTGGGCATCACATCGCGCATCAATTGTACCGTACCTGCGCAGGAGCTGAAGCACCTGGCCGACGCTTTGAGCCTCCTCATGGTGCAGACCAGCCACGTGCACAATACCACGAGCTGCAAACAAAACACCAATGTTTAGTGCAGGTTCATCTGCCCAGAGAGACTGAAAATTGCGCACCTGGATCTTCGCGCAGTGCCAGCGGTCGCGCCGACGGCTGCAGCAGATCGCGGATCTGCTCGTTGTATACTTCCAAGTACGAGATCAGCACTTTCCACTCGAACGTCGAGCCTTGTGTGAGGTTGAGCATGGCCTCTTCTTCCTTGCGGTGGCGGATGATCGAGAAGATGTCCGTCAGCGCGTGCGGGATGATGCCGTCCACCGAGAAGTCTTCCTCGTCAAAGTCGTCCAGCTCAGACAGTCCGTCGCGCTCCGAGCCCATCATAGTGTGGGTCTTGCCGGCGCCCGTCGCGCCGTAGGCAAAGATCGTCGCGTGGTATCCATTCAGGATCGTGGGCACCACGTCCTTGACGGTCTTCGCGTACACTTCGTCCTGTCCGGCGTCGTCCGGGAACGCAATATCATATGCGTACTCCTTCATCGAGCTCTGCTGGCTCTTCAAGTGGCCGTTGGGGACGCCAAACTTCTCGATCACCACCACCTACCAAAACACCAGGAGTCGTTCTTCGCGTCAGTCATATCCCTCAACTTCACGCCGACAATTCACGCCAACGCCTGCGCACCTGATCGCCGACGACGCGGCAGCACGGGCGGTGTCCCTGGAGCTTCTCGTTGGACGTTAGCGGGCGCAATCGCACGGCAACCTACACAAACACCAACCCACACGGTTAATCCTGTCTCTCCCGGCTTTGGTGTCGTCATGGGGACTAAGCGGGACATACGAGCATGCCGGACGTAAAGTCCTCTTCCTCATCCTCGTCGTTAAAGCGCGCCGACCGCGCCGGCGACGCCAGCGCGTTCACGGAGCCGCGCATGGCACAGTACCCACTTCGGCCGGGGAAGGGAAACTTGTGCGTCTGTCGCGGCGTTGGTGACGATGATGCGGGAAAAAGTTGGATGCTGGCTTTTCGATAGCTAGTGTGGTCCACACCAAACCTTCTGGGAATCTGCTCAGCAGCAAGGAGGGGCGACGTTGACTATTTTCTATGTCAATATGTATGAAAGTTTCCCGTTGGACGGTTTCAGTGTCATCCCTCCTCTCTGAGTTGGTGCCGTTGGCGGTGGCGTTTGAATTCTTGGCGCCAAAACTGTGTCTGAGTCTGATCGGATCTGAGACCAGCGATGTTACATCCGCGACAAACTCACGTGGGCTTGTGGGAATCAGACGACAGGCGCGACACATTCGAAACAAGAGAGACAGCAGCAGCACCAAGCAACATGGTGCGCTCCGACGCCGCGTTCGCCGCGCGCACAGTGAGCGCCAGCGCGCCGCCGCCTCCGACCATGCACGCCACCAAGATGCCTGTAGCTGCAGCTGTTAAGACGGCGATGCCGAAGAAGCGCCGCCAGCCCAAGATCCACATGCACCCGGTCAAGAGGTACGTTGCTCCACGCTCTATGCTCCGCCTGCCTTGGTCTCGTACTGATCCTCCCATCGCATATCTGCTCCCTTTAGACGCCTGTTGTTTGTGCTTGCGCTGGGTAGCATTCTGGGCGGCGTGCTCTTGGTGGCGACGCTGCGTCTCGTGGTCGCGCCCATGAACCGATGGGGCGTGTCGTCACTCGACTCGATGACGCAGCTCGAGCGACTGGACGTGGACGTCGAGCAGCTGCGCAACGCGTCGCTGGGCACGACGCAGCGCATGAAGCTCTTTTTGCAGCAGCTGCAGAAACTGCACGCCGTGTCGTCCACGCGCACGGGGCTCGTGGAGAAGGCGGCAGCGCAGAGCTACCGCGAGCACGCGCGGGAGCGGCTTCATCAGCACTTTATGGCGATCAAAGAAGGCATTTTGCTTCAGACGTCGCAGCGACGACGCATCGACGACGCGCGGCTCGAGCTGCGCGAGATGAACCTCATGGACGAACTGCAGCAGCTTCAGCTTGTGGGCGATGCGGATCTCTCGACGGACGCGACGAGCAGTAACACCATGTCGGCGTCGGCGTCGCTGGCCCAGTCGATCCGCGAGATTCGTGCGGCGATGCTGGAGCACTCGGTGGACCCCCAGAACGCGACGATGGACGAGCTGGCGGCGCATGTCGAGCAGGTCTTGGCCAGAGTCAGCAACTTCACGCGCGTCTTTCCAGAAGACCACGAAGCAACCTCGACGCCACCACCGCGAGACCACAGCCATGGCGCGCTTGTGTACATCGCTGTGTTTGGCGTCCTTGGCGCCTGGGTGTGGAATGTGGTCACGGACGAG
Organism: Pythium folliculosum; assembly: GCA_023336295.1. NCBI lineage: Eukaryota > Oomycota > Peronosporomycetes > Pythiales > Pythiaceae > Pythium > Pythium folliculosum. The sequence continues at coordinate 36,461 of JAADWV010000035.1, forward strand.
CGGACTCGCAAAGCCAGCTTCGTCTTCCACCTGCACCGAGCATTCGTGCGCGCGATCAGCAACCTGGTGATCGTGGAACAAATGGACGATTCAACGGACGAGGAAGACCTCTAAAGCGACGCAGGCCAAGTTTTGATGCTCCCCCGTGTTGTACAATGCCTTGTCCAATAGTGACTATTATCGCTCAAGATTTTCGCGAAGAGCATACCACCAAGAACACCAAGGCCGCGAAGACATGTAAAACGAAGCCCACGTGTATTCTACGAGAGCGAATTGCCTACACGGTATCGTACGAGATCGTACCGACCGTCGATGAAGGCGTCGGCGGCATCGAGGACGCAGCGTTCTTGCCGTGGCCACAGATCGCGCGACGAATCAGCTCCTTCTTGCGCTGGAACGACGTTCGCACGGACGCCGGCGTGTCCGAGATATTATCCATCATCAAGAACACGACCAGGATCGCAACGTGCTCGAGCACTAGTGCTACTAAGAAGCGCGACGACAGATCGAGGCAGCTGAAGTCCGGGTTCATGCTGTGATAAACGAACACCATAAATATCATCAGCTCTTGATGTGAGAGCATCCAGTTCCTTAATCATCGGCTCGCACCTGAAGTCCTTGCCGTTGAACCGCTCAAGGACGATGCATTGGTTGAGAAAGTACTCCAGCTCGCCCGAACTCACACAGATGAGTCCGACCACCATGAAGACGGCTAGCAGGAGCGTCACGAACAGCATTTTCTCCCACTGGCCAATCGTGTTGGCCTTGCGGGGCACTGGTCGTCGGCGCGAAAGGAAGAGCTTGTTGAAGCAGTTCTGGATGTGCACGAGGTTGTTCACGAGCGCGGCCAAGGCACAGAATGGCCACACAACCGAAAACATCACGACGTATCCCTGAATGAAGCATGACAGGCGTCAGTCGACAAACCAGTAAACAACTATCGTGCGCCACAGCATTTCGTACGTATTGGATGACCATTCGAAGGTAGTCAGGCTGTGCAAAGCCGAAAAGAAAGTGTGAGAACAAGCTTGTCGAGCATCTCGAGCAAGCACCGATACGTACGAACGGGTTGTACAAGGAAAGCTGACTCTCCTCGAGCACGTCATCAGCTGTCATGAACGCTAATGAACGGTAAACATGGTGAGTTCAGGCGCCTAGACTCGTTGAATAGATAATAGTCGTACTCTTCTCGTTCGCAAAGCCCTCCAAGGTGTTGATTGACACACCCAGCTCCTTCTCGATATACGGGATTCGAATCGGTGTCATCATTTGCAGCTGCAAACAGAACAGAAAAGTGCGATCGTCAGGTTCTTCTCCTACATCCCAACGTTGGAAGAGCTTAGCAGAGAGCTTACCTCAATCTTGGCCTTGAAGTCAATCGACCCAGGTGCAGGATTGGCCGAACTGTCGGCCTGGAGGGTTTCGAACGACGATTGGTACTCAGACAAAGCGAGCAAGGTCTCGGCCGGGTTGGCGCGCATGATCTTTCTCGCCATTTTCGACGCCTTCATTGTCTCCTTGCGGAGAGCGTACGGCAGAGCTGTATCGATAAGCAGATTCAACGCCTGCGTGATCAAAAGCGGTGTCACGAGCGCTGTCGACATGTCGATCACGCCGTTCTCCCAGTCGACCGTGAGCTTCTTGTACTTGAAGTTCTCTGCAAGCCATGTCTCGACCTTCTCACCGAACGGCACGATCACGAACGCGATCAGCATGAACCAAAGGAAGAAGGAGATCCAGTTGATCGCGAACAGACGGTTGACCATGGTGCGCTGGAACTGGCGTTCGGTCGCGTGGTTCTCGCGCACGACGAAAAAGTGGATGAGCTTGACACTCAAGAGGTACACAAAGATATCCAGCGAGATGCCCAGAATGAGGCCCTGGACGAGGATGTACCCCCAGCGAAGCGAGAAAATATTTGGGCGCTCGGTATCAAAGCATGATAGGAAGGTCTTGCATTCCGGGCACTTGCTGCAGAGCGGCGCCATCATCGCCGCGGTGTACCACTGCACGAAGAACGTAATCCCAAGCACGTACGTCACAATGAAGATCGTGAAGACAACAAACGTCTGGATATACGCTGGGATACGCAGCAGCGCGTTGTAGTACGGTTCACGGAAGAGCAGCACACCGTGCGAGTCCACGACGTCCCGATAGCCTTGTGGCTTGAAGGTCGTGTTCGGGTACTCGGCTTCCTTGAAGAGTCGAAGGTTCCACGCGTCGTTGAGCCAATTGTTCTTGCGCGCCCAGGCCTTGAGGAAGAAGGTGCCCCACATCGTTGTCGTGCAAAACCCAAAGATGCACAGTCCGCGCATGTATTCCACGGCGCCGTACCAACGCAAAGAGAAGTACAACGCGGAGCCCAGCACCGCCGGGATCATCAGGCACTTGGTGTAGAGGAACACAAAGCTGAAGTAGAACGCGACGCGTTCTCCGTAGTAAAAGCGCAGCTCGTTCGTGATCTCGTCCGAGCGCCAGGCCCACTGGCTGCACTTGGCCAGGATCATCGTGTTGACGCGGCGGTTGTGGAGCGGGAAGCACGAGGAGATCACGGGGTCTTTGCGGTTCTGGTCGTCCAACGAGATGCTGGCGCCCGGCGGGTTGAGCTGCTCAATGTTGGCGGTCGAGGTGATGATACGCGCGATCGTTTGCAGCCTTTCGGCCGGCGTGAACTTGGCGTCGTCGTCCGTGAACATCGCGGCGAGCTTGGCGTTGTCCTCGTAGGCGTCGCCGTAGGTCGGACTCGCCGCCTGCATCGCGCCAATATGGCTCGACGCAATGAGTTGCTCGATCTCCGAGGGGACTTCACCGACGGCGCCGATCTGGAGCCAACGCTCGAGCACAAGACGGCTCTTCTCGATCTGCAGGCGCGACGGCGTGGGGCGCAGCAGCAGCACCATGTACTTGCGGCTGTAGAGCGAGCTCGAGAGCACCGAGACCTCCAAACCGGCCGCGATGCACCGTCTGATCACCTCGAGCTGCTGCTTGCCGACGGCGTCGAGCCCGTTGCGCGCGAGGATCCGCGGCGTGGTCGGCTTGTTGTGGAGGATGAGCGCAAACTCGTACTTGATCGGGTAGTCCACGACCGGCGCGACCGAGACACCTGACTCGCTGCGCGGCGACCAGATCTTGGGCAGCGCGCCCATCATCTTGGAAATGGGCGACACGACGCGGGGCGACGGCGGCTGCGAGATCACCGGCGCGTCGCGGTCGCCCGCGGACGGCGCCAAATGCTTCACGAGGTTGCCCAGCGACTTGGTGTACGTGCGCGCGCGCATGCCGCTCTGCTCGCCAAACGCCGGCCAGTTGAGCGAATCGCTGGCCTCGAAGCTGCGGCCGCGCGGGCGCCGCGAAAAGTTCTGCACGCCGCCCATCTCGCCGACGCCGCCCGGCTCGCTGGCGCTGTCGTCGTACCGCGGCATCTCGAGCGAGAGCGCGTCCGCGAGCCCGCCGCCGTTGGACAAGCGCCGCCGGTGCGACACTAAGAACCTTCCGCTCGCGCTGTGGTTCATCATGTACGGCTCGGCGTCCTCGTCGTCCGTGGCGAGCGAGCGCGAGGCCTCCTCCTCGGGCCGCAGCTGGTTCGCGCCGTCGTCGTCGCCGCCGCCGCCGTGCAAGTGGCCGAAGCTGCGCGAGCGCCGCATCTCGTACGCGCCACCGCCCGTGGTCGTGGTGTCCATGTCGGTCAACTGCTGCTGCTGTGGCCGTTGCGAAGGAAGGAAGGAGAGGATTGTGGCGCTGGTGGTGGCGGATCTCTTCGTTTGGCGTTTTTGGGTGCAAAGAGAAAGAAACCTACACTTCAACGAGGGCTACCCGGTAGTCACGCCACTTCTTTTCCAGCAACGTTTCGTTGGGAAACCGTTTCGGTACCTCTTAAAACCGGTTACTGGGATACACCCATAACCGGTTAGGGAGGAGAGATGGATAACCTGTGGAGCTTGAAGAGACACAAGGTTCCAGGTGAGCGAGGCGGCGCTTGGGAACTCTCCTTTGCGATTACCCGGCTTGCGCGCGTGTTGTTCGTGTCCTCAACGAGGGCTACGCACTAACCGAAGACAGCACGATGGATCCGCAGACGGCCGAGGCCGGGGAGGCGTACCTCAACTCCATGGGCTTCCGCTCGCTCATCGAGTGGCTCACGGCCGAGGCGCTGCTCTCGCGGCCCGAGGACCCGCTCACGTTCATCAAGTCGATCATCGACGAGAAGATCAGCGAGGTGCGCTTGGTTTGTATGCTCCCTGGTATCACGATTTGACGTGGTGGCCTGTTGAGGGCGTCGCAGCGACCTGCCGGCGAGAAGTACCACGGCGACCACGCGCTGGGGTACATCAAGCAGTGCTACGCCGCGGCCAGGTAGGCCACGAACGCACATCTGGTCCAAGATCTCTGTGGTTACTAACTCGTGGTCTTGGTGGACGCCTCAGTGCCTCGGCGGACGAGAACGGGCGCATCACGATCCGCCCGCGCCGCGTTGTGTAGGTTCTGCGAGACCATCCATGAAATTGCTGTGGGGGGAGCACTGGTGTCCTGACGTTGTGAGATTGTCCATGGAAAAACAGAGCGTCAGCCCCGCAGAAAGCCGCCCCCGGCGTGAGCGCAGACGCGTGTGATTCCGCGCTGGTCAAGCGGCTCGTGACGCTCGAAAAGCTCATTGCCGCGGCCCGCCAGATCAACATGCAGTTGGACCCGGACGAAGGTGAGCTCCACATCAGCAACTTTGTGTTGTCGGAGCTACAGAAGCTAACCATTCTCTTTTGTAGCGACCAAGACGATCGTGAAACAAGCCTGTATCCTGCTCAACGCGGAGCGAGCGACTGTCTTCACCTACGTACGTTCGGTTGGCAATGAGAGAGTCGTATTCTCCCGTGGCAATAGCTGATCGAGCGGTCTTCATGGATGCACAGGACAAATCCTCGGAAATGCTCATCCTAAAAGTCTCAGAGGGCGCTGCCGACGACATCCGCGTGCCGTTCGGCAAGGTGAGCTGGTATATATATCGGAATCGTGGTACACATCGACGGCTCACCGGACGCCTGCACGCTGTTGTAGGGTATTGCGGGCATGGTCGCGTTGACCGGCAAGGCCATGAGCATCGCCGACGCGTACGCCGACCCGAACTTTGACGCGCAGTACGACAAACAAACGGGCTACAAGACCAACTCGATCCTGTGCGCGCCCGTGCGCAATGGCGCGGACAATATCGTCGGTGTCGTGCAGGTGCTAAACAAACAGGTGACCGACAAAGAGCAGAGCTTCACGGAAACCGATCAGGAGGTCCTCATGCTGCTCTCGGCGCTCGCCGGCGTCGCCATGAACAACGCCCGGACACATCGCTTGGCCGTGCTCGCGCGCGAGCGCGTGAGCGAAGTGCTCTCGATCGTGCGCGACATGCACGGCGACCTGGGCTTCAGCCCGCTCATGTTCACGATCTCGACGCGCGTCCAGAAGCTCGTGAACTCGGACCGCTGCACGCTCTACATCGTGGACCGCACCAAGAACGAGCTCTGGACGCTCCAGGGCGAGGTCAACATCCGCGTGCCCATCAGCCAGGGCATCGCCGGCGCCGTCGTGCAGAGCAACGAGGCGATCAACCTGGCCGACGCCTACGAGGACCCGCGGTTCAACAAGGACATCGACCAGAAGCACGGCTACCGCACGCGCAGCGTGCTGGCCATGCCCCTGCGGAATCTCAACAACGAGCCCATCGCCGTCGTGCAGCTCATCAACAAGATCGAGGAGCCCGGCGTGTTCACGAGCGCCGACGAGGAGCTGCTGGGCACGTTCCTCCAGATCGCCGGCCCGATCCTCGCGTCCTCGCAGTCGCATCTGCCCAAGACCAACACCGAAGGCTCCACCGAGTTCCCCGGGAAAGTGGCGCGCACGCAGCCCGCGGAGATCATCGAGATGAACGTCATCTCCGAGAACGACGAGGAAGAGTCCTAAGAAGACGAAGGCCAGGGCCACACAGACGGATGTATCGAAAACCACGATGAAAAATACTGCTTTCCCAAAATTTGGGTTTGTGGAGTGGATCAACAGACTGTGAAACCCATTGGCATCGTAGATTACACGGACGCAATATTACGGTAAACTACATGTCGTTGCCATGTTTGGAGCTCTTCATGTTGAAGTGAGACCGACACTTCCATGCCCCCGACGCGAGGCGCCGGCAGCGCGCGCGTCCGCCGGCCGCCGGTCGACGAGACGCGCTTGCTACGCGCGATCCGCGCGCTGGATGACGTGAGTAGTCACCGCCGCTCGGCCGACATCATGAGCCCGGCGGCGTGGGCGGCGGTCGAAGATGACGCTAGACGGACGTTCCACGCCTGGGGATCGTTCCTCGACATCACCGTCGCACTCGACAGCGCCACATGCGAGGACAGTCGTCGGGAGATCGCGCTGGTGCTGGAGGCGCGCGTCCTCAGCTGTGTTGCGCGGTTCGTGGCCGGCAAGCCGCGCCGACATGGCGCCATCGCCGTGGAGCGTGATGATGACGACGGCGGCCGCCCCGCGTGGCGCCAGTGGTCGTGTTCCCAGCCCGAGAGCGCCGAAAGCTGCATCGCCGGCGTGGTCCGCACGACCGTGTGCTGCATTCTCTTTGAGCTTAGTCGCCACGCGCCAACGGTGATGCTGGTGATGCGCAGCGGGTTGTTCACGTTTCTCCTGGACGAGTGTCGCGCCGCCACGGCATCACCCAGCGTGTCCGCTTCCGACTTGCAACAAGACAATCCCCCGTCGCTCGGGATCTACGATGCACGCGACGTAACCCTTGCCGTCGATCCGTTTGACTGGTCCACGCGTGCACTGTGGACGGCACTGCAGCGAGAGGAGGACGCCGCCAACGACGTCTTCTCGGTGCCGATTGGCGCTCGCTCGCTGTCGTATCTCCTGCAAGGCCACCGGCTCCCCACGAACGAGGCCGAAGAGTACGCGATTCTAGAGCCCACGCTCGCTGCAACGGCGACCTGCGACCCGCCGGCGCCAGTATCTCCGCTCCGACCGACCAGCCCGCTCAAACGCCACGCCAAGCCGCGGCGACTGCCCTCGATGTTCTCGTTCCCCACGCGCGTCCGCGACGAGGACAAGCCCGCGCCCGACTGCCCCGTGTGCGCGCCGCGCCAGGACCCGATGGCCTGGGCCGCCACGCGCTCCGCTAATACGCGGCTCCACTTCGCCGCGCGCGCGGTCGTCGCGCTCGCGGTCCACGTGCCGGCCACCTCACCCGAGGGCAAGACGTTCGTGCGCGACGGCGGCGTCGACGTGCTGCGGGCGCTCACGGCATCCACAGAGAGCGGTGTGGATCCACAGAGCACTGCGGACGCCGCGGACAGCCGTCGCGTGGTGTGCGAGATGGCACGTGCGGCACTGCAGCTCCTTGAGAAGCCACCTGAGCCTCCCGCTACCGATCCACTGACCCGTGGACACCAGGCACCAGGCGTCCACAAGCGGACCCCTGCCGCCGCGACCACACGGTCTCCGCTCGGCGACAAGCTCCGCGCCGTGAGCGAGAGCACGCGCCGCGAGACCGCCAAGCGCCAGCAGCACGAACGTGTGACGCAGTTCGCCACGAAGCGCGCAAGCGCCCGACGCCGCGTGCGCGAGGCACTGGACCGCGCAGCGGAAACGCGCGCACACTTGCTCGCGAGCCTCGCGGTGCTCTCGTGCGAGCGCGCGCACCCGGCGGGCGCCACGCAGCGCGTCGAGGACTGGCTCGCGTCGTTCGTGACCGTGGAGAAGGCGGCTCAGCAGCGACGCGAGCAGGAAGAAGCGCGCCAGCGGCGTCTACTGGAGGCCCAGTTCCAGGCTGACGCGCGGCGGCGGCGCGAGAGAGACGAGCGCAACGAGATGGCGCGCCACGACCACGACACGCGCGATGAATTCGCGGCCGAGCGCGCTGCGGCCCAGCGCGAGGCGTTCGCGCGGCTCCAGCGCGAGATGTATGCGCTTCAGGATGCCGCCAATGCCGACGCCGAAGAGGAGCAAGAGAAGAAGAGAGCGCGCGCGCGACAAGAGGCGCTGCGTCTTCAGCGCCAGGCGGACGAGCGGCGTCGCCAGGCGCTCGAGGCGGACCGCATGGCACGCGAGGACCACTACTTCGCCGAAAAGCTGCTCCGCGAGAAGCGGCTCCGCGAGGAACGCGAGCGGCAAGCACAGCGCGCGGACCCGATCGCGGAGCAGCGGCGCCAGATCGAGGCCATGCGGCGTCGCGACGAGGACACTCGGCAGCGCACGCGCGAGCTCGAGGAGATGCGAAGCGAGGACCTGCACGCGCGTCAGCGGCGCTTCCTGGAGGCCGAGGCGCGCGCGGCCCAGGCACAGCGCGAGCGCAACGAACGCAAGGCCATGGAGACCGAGGAGCGGCGTTCACGACAGCAATGGGTTGCTGAGGTGCAATTGCTTGCGGCGCAGCAGCGCGAGATCGAGCGGCAGCAGCGCGCGGAGGCGAGACGCTCGCGGCGGCAGCAGGAGCACGAGGCGCGCGCGTGGGTCGCGTGCTACGACGCTGTGGGCAACGTCTACTATTACAACAAGATCGCGGGTGCGTCCCAGTGGGAGCCGCCCGCGACGACGGCTACTACCACTACAGGAGATGCTGCAGCGACGTGGCCGGGCACGTCATGAGCTCCACCTCCTCTGGCGGCTTCTGCTCGTCCGTCTCCTCCGTACGCCAGGCCCACGACGGCCACGCCTCGACTTCTTCGTCGTCTCCCCAGTCGTACGGTGCTTCGTCGTCATCTCCTGCTCCTCCGTTCCGTCGCACTCGCGCCGCGGCCACGTCGAAGAAGCGCTCCCACTCGGCCACGGCGTGCTGGTCCTTGGAAAGTCGCTCGCGCGCGCGGCGGATCTTGCTCGCCATGCGCTCGCGGAACGCGTCGTCGGTCGCGAGCCGCACGGCCAAATCGGCGTACTCGTCCAGCGAGCGCGCCGTGAGCCCGCGCACGCCTGTGTGGCGGTAGAACGCGGCCGTGACGCATGACGCCCAGAGCTCCCCCGCGAGCGTGACCACGGGCACACCGGCTGTGAACACCTGCATCGCGGCCTTGGCGCGCGTCACGTGGAGGCTCGCGAGCACGGCGTCCGCGGCGCCCAGCAGCAGCAGCTCCTGGCGCTGGTCCACGTCCGTGAAGAACAGCACGCGCGCCGTGTCAACGCGAGCCGCGAGCCGCGCGAGGAGCTGCTGCTTCCAGCTCTTGCGGTTCGAGGACGCGAGCAGGAAGATGTGCGCGAGCGGGTCGCGCTCCAGGATGCGCCGCAGCGCCTCGTCAAAGTCCGGGTGCATGTGGAGGATCGACTGTGGCACACACACAAGGCGGGGAGGCGACGTGAGGAGACCGACGTGCCAACAAGTACCAGTCAATTCAACGCACCTCGATCGACAGGTAGAAGCGGAAGTCGCTGGCCAGGCCGAAGCGCTCCTGGACGGCGCGGCGGATGTCTTCGCGCGAGATCGTGCTGTTCGGGAGCGGCGGCATCGTGTGGTAGATCCCCAGGCCCCTGCGTAGCACACACAATCGGTTAGCGAGTGTACTACACTGGGTTTGCCCAGGAGAGCGTACTTCATCTGGTGCACGGTCTCCGTGTAGTGGTAGCGAAAGTCCCTGTGCTCGTATTCGCTCGCGATGAAGTAGTCGATCGTAGGCACACCCGTGGTGTCCGGATTGCCCCACCAAGCGGCCTGTACGGGCGCGAGGCGATGGTACGCCAGGAAGTAGGTCGTCTTGTCCATGCCAAGCTGCCCCAATCAAGCGTCACGATTAGTCTCGCCGTCACTTTCCCCACCGAACTAAATCCTCGATCAAGAGGACGCGTCGTACCTCTGGGTAGATCAACACGTCGAGCTGGTGCGCAGAGATCTCATGCCGCGCGATGCGCAGGTCGCGGGGAAGCGCGACGACCTATATCAGCATACACACGACGACACTTAGCCGCGACTCGCATCCTCATCCTTCCCCTTTGTGTCCTCTTTGGCCACACGAACGGAACGTACGTGCTCGGCGATCTGCGGGACCTGCTCGTACTTCTTGACCGACTTGCTGAGCCCGACGCCGAACGCAAACACTTCATACTTGGTCGCGTTGAGCTGCGGGAGCAGCTCGTTCATGAACAGCCCGACCGCCGAGTTGTACAGGAAGCGCGACACGAAGCCCACGCGGAGCCGCCCGGCGGGCATGGGCGGGTCGTGCCGGAATTCTTGGTGGTACGGGATGGGCGTGATGCCGGAGCTGCTGACGTAGTCCTCGTGCACGTGGCCCGGGTCGATCCAGAGTCCGTAGTACATCACCCCGAGCGCCCGCTTGAGCTCGCGGTTGTTGCGGTGGTGCGCGTTCATGCTCACGGCCGTCGAGAACGCGATGCGGCTCGGGTCAATGTACACCGGGTTCATGTCGTGCGATACTGTTGTTGGAAACAAGCCACCACCGTGAGTACTCCTATCATATCCCCCCGCATGTTCCCAAACGTACTCGAGCTGATCACGGCGTCGACGTTTTCGCGGAACCGCTGGCGCTCGCGGTCGATCGCGTCCTGCGAGCCCGGCAGGATCCGCGGCAGCACCGTCGTCATCATGACGGCGATCTGGTTGAACACCGTCGACGCCCGTGTGTTCGGGCTTTGCAGCACCTATAGCGAGAGGGAGCAACGTCAACGTCTGGACGAAGACCAGGGCCATTCACTGGCTCCAATGCGATTACAAACCTCGTGGTAGCGACGGATGCTGCCTTCATAGTCCCCCATGGCCTCGAGCACGTCGGCCGCATGGGTCTGGCGTACACGTAAGCAAGCCCCCGTATCGTTAGCCTTCGGAAGCCAAACGAACAGCTACAGTAATCACGTATCCGGCACGTACCATGCCGTGGACCGAGCCGAGCTGCGCGGCGGCCTCGTATTCGCGCTGCGCGGCCTCGAACTGGCCGCCGTAGAGCAGCACGTGGCCGCGGTCGATGTGGAAGCGCACTTGGTCCGGGAACCGCTTGGTCGCCTGCGCGAGACACCGCTCGGCCTCGTACGGGCCGTCCGAGAGCCGCAGGATCTCGCACACGGACGTCAGCGCCTCGATCACCATGTCCTCATGACGCGGTTCGAGGACCTGCCGCGGCGGGGGCGGGTCGTTCGCGGTCGACACGACCTTGCGGAACTCGTGGAGCGCTTCGTCCCACTTGCTCTGCGACGACAGCAGCGCGCCGAGCCCGAGCGCCGCGTGGACGTACGACGGGCGCAGCTCGAGCGCGCGCCGGTACTCGCCGATCGCGTCGTCTGTCCGGCCGAGCGCGCGCAGGCAGATCGCCATCGACACGTGTGCAATCGCGTCATCGGGCGTGATCACGAGCGCGCGGTCGATAAACTCGACGGCCTGCGCCGTGTCGCCGTCCTGGAACAGCGCCAGCCCGAGCCAGTGGAGCGCGTCGGCAATGTGCGGGAACGCGTCGACCACTTTGCGGTAGATGTCTGTGGCCGCGGTGCGGTCACCGTCCACGTGGCGCGCGTACGCGTGGCGCAGCGCGTCGGGCACGCTCATGCGCGTGCGCTCGCTGGCGTCGCCTGGCGTCCACCACACGAGCGACGCGACCTCGAACGACCGCATCGAGTGCGCGACGACCTTGCCGCAGTCGATGAGCCCGGCCGAGACGGCGTACCGCGCGCCCGGCACGAGCCCCGTGACCGTGTACACGCTCACACCCTCGTCGCGCGCGTCGTAGCAGCGCTCCTGCGGGCGCGCCGCGGCCTCGTCCAGCGCCACGTCCTCGTCCACGGCCACCGTGGTCATGCCCACGCACACGTGGCGGTCTGCGTCGCGCGCGCCGTCGCCCAGCAGCTCGCTGCGCAGCGCGACCTCGATCGAGATCTCGGTGGCCGCGTGGAGATGGTCGTCGGGCGGGAACAGGATCTCGACCGGCGGCGCCGTCACGAACTGGTCCGCCGTCAGAAACCGCGTCAGCGTCGGGGGCAATGCCATGGCGTGGCGCAGTGCCATGGCGTGCCATGCCAGCGCGCCACACATGGCCACCTGCCACGTCAGGCCGCGGAAGCCGCGGCGCAGCGCCATGCTCTCCTTCGTCATTTTTGAGCAGCTTCCAAAGATGAGCATCAGCTTATGCAGGGGTTCGATAATTTCAGTACTGTATCTTCCCCCAATACAAGACAATTCCACTTGAATAGAGCGCTCTATGTTGGATATTATCCGGATAAAGTCTCACGTTGCCAACTTCCAGTCAAAAAAGCCTCGGACCAGGCCGCCCCCGCCTGAAGAGCTCCTAACATTTTGCCCCCAAACTTGAGAGAGCGATGAGCTTCGCGACGTCCTCGTCGTCGCTGCGCGGCGGCACGCGCATGGGCACGCGCTCGGGTCTCGGCCTGTCGTCCCGCAGCGCTGGCGCCGGCACCAGCGCAGAGAGCGCGCCACCGAGCGCGGCGCCGGCGCTGCGGCGCGCCACCTCGTCAGACCTCTCGTACGCGAGTCTCGACAGCGACGAGGACTTTGAGCGCCTGCTCGCAAGCTACGACGTGCCGCTCGTGGTCGACGTGCTGCGGCGATATCTGGCGATGGAGGTCCAGTCGAGCCTCACGGGCACGGCCGCGAGCAAGCAGAACTCGGCGCAGATCAAGCGCAAGTTCTACGAGCGCTTTAACCAGATCCTCGACCGGCTCTTTGGCAACGACGACGTCTCCAAGCACAAGTACGGCGGCTGGCTGGACTACAGCGTCGGCGCGTCGGCCGCGGGTGGCGGTGCGCAGCGCCTGAAGAAGAAGGCCTCGTCCTCGGCGCTTGGTGGCGTGCTCAGCGCCGCGCAGGAGGAGGAGCTGCGCATGGAGAGCTACCTCGACAGCCTCTCGCCCGGCGGGCGCGCACTGGCCGACTTTCTCGGGTTCCTCAAGGAGGACGAGGCCGGCTCCATGTTCCAGCTGCTGTTCAAGATGACGCACCCGGTCGAGTTCAAGCTCGAGCTCGACCTGCTCCCGGAGCAGTCCAAGATGTCTCTGCTTAGCCGCTCGGCGTACACGTCGGCGCTGTTCACGCAGCTGCTCCAGAAGCCCATAACCAAGCAGCGCGTGGACCCGCGCAACCCTGTGCTGCTCGTATCCATCAAGGAGCTCTTCTTGATCTACTTTATGCGCCACCCGGCGAGCGCGAACCACCAGACCAGCCCCGCAACGGCCGAGTCGGCATCGTCCTCGCTCATGGGCTCGCTCTCGGACACGTTCGCGCGCCCGAAGCGCAAGGAGAACTACAGCTGGCGCGCGTTCTTCACCGAGGGCGTGGGCAGCCTGACCAAGGGCAACCCGTACAACGTGCTGCTGCTGCAGTACCTCAAGCTCTTCTTCCCGGACTCGAGCAAGCCCGTGCCGAGCCGCTTCCACGGCAAGCTGCTCCAGTACTCGAACCTCTTTCTCCACATCCTCATCGAGTTTTGGCTGCGTCAGAACCTGATCGTGTTCTCAGACGACGCGACGGCCGGCGCCAGCACCAGCGCCGCGCCGCCCGTGGACTGGAGCGGCTACCGCGCGCAGCAGAAGCTCGCAAGTCCGCTCGCGACCGTGCTCACACAGACGACCTACATGGCCCCGTCGGACGACTTGCTGTCGTCGCTGTTGCTCACGATCATCCACCTGCTCTCGGACTCGTTCTACCCGGCACCTCTCGAGGTCGCGACGGCCACGGCGGGCGCCAGCGCGTACTCGGGCATGGTCGTCGGCAGCGGCGGCGGATACCTGAGCCCGAGCATCAGCGTCATGCGGCGTCCGCTGTACGAGCTCTTCCGCCTCGTGTTCTCGCGCGCACCGATCGGGCTCTCGCCTACGGCGTTCCTCGCGATCGCGGACGTCTGGCTCGCGTACATCCAGCCCTGGAACTGCCAGCAGTGGGCCAAGGGCCAAGCGCCCACCGCCGGCGCCACGAACGGCGGCTTGCGTCGCGGCACCTCCGACGCGGCGGCGGGCGACTCACCCAATGGCTCTGCGCCGTCGTCCTCCGCCTCTGCCTCCTCCTCGGTGTACACGCCCGCATGGGAGACGTACGTGCTGGCCAACTACCATTTCTACACGACACTGCTCGGCTCGTTTATCGAGCGCGCCAAGGAGCTTGACTTCACGGGCAGTGACGAGCGCTCGCTGGTCGTGCTCGACCGCGTCCTCAGCGTGTTCAACCCGGAGCTGCTGTCGCTGCTGCGGAGCGCGTCCGACTTTTTGGACAAGAACCAGCCGTACTCGATCGCGTCGTCGTCGTCCTCATTGCTCCAAATCTCGAGCAAGAGCGGCAAGAGCGGCAAGAACAACAAAGCCGATCGCAGCGACGTGCTGTCGCCGCTGCAGGGTCAGGTGCTCACGTACCACTGCAAGGCGCTCGGCATCGAGTGCGTCGGCGTGCCCATCCACGCGACGTACCATCGCGACGCCGAGCGCGTCTTTGACAAGCTCTGGAGCGACTCGGGCATCGCCGATGCGCCCCCTGCGTCCTCGCAGCGCAGCGCGCAGACCGGAGCCGGCGAGACGCCGTTCGAGCGCGTCCACCGGCTCAGCCGCCAGCTGCGCCGCGTGTTCGAGATCTCGGACGCGTACGTGGCGTCCACGGCCCACGCGCGGTCGCTCTCGAGCGCCAACGGGCTCGAGCCGCTCGAGCCCAGTCGCCACAGCCAGCTGCGCCACTTGCTCACGCTCGAGGGCGTCAACCAGCTGCGCTGCGGGCTGCGGCTCTGCTCGCCCGAGGAGCTCAGCTACATCGGCGACCCGATGCTGCGCCCCATCTGCTCATTCGAGATCGGCGTGCTGGTGCGGCTCTCGTTCCGCGTGTCGACGTGGCTCAATCGCCAGCTCGGACTCGCGAACCCGTACAAGGGCAGGTACTTCGAGGACAACGCATTCGTGGACCCGGAGGCAAGCTTCAAGTCGTTCCGCTTCAACCTGCGCTTCCTCGCCAGCAAGCCCAACCTCGCGTTCCTCACGGCCTTCCTGTGGCTGCTGTACCTCGTGCTGCTGTGGTGAGGATGTAGATAGGGAGAGACCGCAGGAACAAGTAGCATTGAGACAGGATGAACGATAAACATGCCGAGTCGAAAACAAACAGGGGTATGGCGCTGTCTTGGAAAACATGGCGCACAGGGTATTCTTGCATCTGCCTATTCACTATCACTACTGTCGCTGCCACCAGCACTCGACTCGCTCTCGGACGACGAAAAGCACGATGACGACGAGCCCGGCGACTGGTACGGGTTCAGCAAACCCGTCGGGCTCGCGCGGGTTCGGCTCGAAGCGCTGGTCTTCCGGTTGCTGCCAGGCGTCGTCGCGGCCGATGATGGCGGAGGTGGCGGCGGTGGGGTCGAAGGGGGTGGAGGCGCGGCAGCCGCCACGTGCTGGTGGTCTGTCTGCGACGATCCTTGTCCGGACGCAGACGCAACCACGGCGGGAGTCTGACTTGACTGTTTCTCGTTGTCATTCGCGTCATCGGAGTCGGACGAGGAAGATGAGTCATCGCGCTTCATGCTTTCATCCGAGCTAGAGCTGTCGCTGCTTTCATCGATGCGATTCCGACGCCCTGGTCCTGGCTTGGCCTTTGATTCTTCCAGCTGCTTGGCTCCGACAGTACTTGGCGGCGACGGGGTGTGCGTTGTCCGGGCGCTCACGCGCGTCGACGATGCTTGTGCCCCTCTTCGCGGTCGGGCTCGGTTGTTGCGGCCACGAACCCCTTCATCTGAATCGTCGCTCAGCTCAACGTCGTCTTCCTCTTCACTGTCGGAGCCGCTGTCAGCTTCCTCTTCTTCGGAATCGCTTCCCTTGGACTTACGACGAGACGATCTTTTCTTTGAGCTCGAGGATGCCGTCGCCCGTGAAGAACGGCTTGGACGGGACGACGTGCGAGGCGAGGGTTTAACCTTTGTGTTTGTTCGCGTGCGCGTCTTCCGCTTACTCGGGCGATCTTCGTCTTCTTCATCACTATTGGCTTCGCTGGAGTCATCAGATTCTTCACTGGATACTTCACTCGCGGACGAGTCGCTCTTGGGGTTACCTTTCATATTCTCGTCGTCGGAGCTCTCTTGCAAAGCTTCGTCGTCATCGTCCGCTTGGGTGGGATCCGTGCTCTTGCCATCAGCTCCATTATCCGGCTTCCCCATCTTTCGAACACCATTCTTTTCAGCCTCCTGGCGCATCTGCTTGAACATCTCATCCAGAGTATCGGCATACTCGACGACAACAGTGTCGGGCGAGTTGTACTTTCGACAATTTTTCCACACCCGATCCACATCGGTCTTGAACAGGTCCCATCCCTATGCACGCGCAACATTAGCATGGGACGTAACTGAATGAGCACAACTGAGTGCACGTACCGTATAAAATCCGGCGCTGACACGTTTCCGGATGGTACCAAGGTCCATAGGCTGCTCGATCACAGTCAAGTAATCGGGGCACCCGTCTTCTTCGGGGTCCACTGGACGCGCAAAGAGTTCCTGGAGCACAACGAGGCATGTTAGTCCCACACAAGCATGATCAGTCTCAGCGCGCTTCCAGAAAACGCACCGAGATCTCCTCCTTCAGCAATCGATCGATTACACCCGAGCAAACCAGCGTCAAGCTACCGTCTCCATGCACGTGCTTCCAGTTGATCCAGCCGGCGACACTCCGAACTTGAGACCCAACGTCATCGTCTTCACTCTCAGCATCCGACTCTGAATCATCTTCAGCGCGCCGTCTTCTTGCACGAGACTCGCTACAGCGTAACCGGTGAGTACAACGACGCAACAGCTCATAGCGACACTAAGAATGAACACGTACCGATCACGAGCGAGACGCTCGCGGCTATCGTGGCCGTTTGTTGTGCCGCGCAAGCGAGATGAGCGCTGTGTATCACGGTGCTCAACCTGTTCTTCTTCACTCTCACCGGCTGAGTCTCCACTGTTCTGGTTCTTTATCCGGCTGATCGCTACGCGGGATGACTGTCTGCGAGGCAGAACATGCCAGTGCTGCTGCTCACGCTTCTTCAGGCGCTCGACTTCCATCTTCTCTTCGGTTTTCAGGATTGAGATGAGCCGACCTCGTAACCTAACAAAAAATCATCGAGTTAGTTTGGCGTACCAGACACATCCATCCAACGGTGCGTTCATACCTGTCTTGCTCGAGGGATCCACCTGCAAGCTTCTCAATTATTTGGCGGAGGCCTTCGACACTGGAGCACACGACTCGCCGACCAGTGGGGCCGTCCAGCGAGACGGGGCACAAATGTGCTCCGTTCAACCGTTCCTTTTCGATCGCAAGTCGCTCCCTCTTGCGGCCTTGCGCGAGTTTCACCAGCTTGGCATATTCTTCTTTATGACGACTGCTACTGTGATGATGGCGACTGCTGCTGCTGCTGCTGTGGCTCTTCGACGACGAGGATTTCTTATGTTTTTTCGACGACTGTTTACTGCTGCTTCCCTTCTTGTGAGATGACGAAGAGCTGCGTGACGAAGATCTCTTCTTGCTGCTACTCTTGCTAGTGCTAGAGCTGCTGCTGCTCTTGCTTTTTGATCGTCTCGAAGATGATGAGCTCTTCTTCTGAGAGGCCACGTTTTCCGTGTCTTCGGCGCCATCTACGACGCTCCCTTTCGGACTCTTCGCAGGTGGGTTTCTTCGTCGAGGCCAGCCTCTTGCATCGTTCACGAGGCATTCGAAACACCGCCACTCCCCTACTGGACGGTGCTCGAGAGGTGGATCTAGGTAGCGTCGGTCGTACGAGCGCTGGCAGGCTTCACATACAATGTCGAAGTCCTGGTCTTGGCCGACGCTCTCTGGTGCTGATATCTCTGTTGAGGATTGCACAGCTGACGGCTCTTGAACAGGGCTGATCGATGCCACCGGACCAGTCTCCACTTTCAGTACTGCAACTGTGCTGTCATCCTTCTTGTCCACCAGAGGTTGAAGAGTATTGTCTGACGCACGAATGATATCGTGAAAGCGCGTTTTCCTACGCTTCGGAGGTGCACAAGCCTCTGCGTCCACAGACTTCTTATCATTCTTGAGGTCAACCTCTTCATCACTCATGCGACGCTTCTTCATCGCTCCATCTTCGACAGCTGCCTCGCCCTCTTTGCGCTCCGTTTCCTGCTCGCTCTCTCTCTTTTCAGACTTAAGATCTTCAGGTTGAATCTCTGTCTTCACATTCTCATTTTGCGATACAGCGTTGATGTCTTCCACCTGGGGCTCGGCCTTGACGGGATCTCTGGTGGACACAATCGTGCTCATAAAGCGGTCTTCTGACACGTCATGCTCGTCCTCTTCCATCGGTTCCGGCTTCGGTGAGCTCTCAGCAGTCGAAGGCGAGCCACAAAGCATCGTGATATCCATTTTCCGGCTCGGCGCTTGAGCTTCCTCCTGAGGAGGAACTTCAGCCGAAATGCTTTCGCTCACTTCCGCCTTCACCGTCTCCTTGGTTTCCTTGGCCGTGTGTGTCGGAAGAGGCTGGTCTTCCTCGTCATCATCATCGATCTGCTCTTCTACGAGCGAAGTTATTTGCATCTTGTCACTCACAGCTGATTCGGGAGCCTCCGATGTTTTGCCGTTCGTTTGGGCTTCGTCGACCGTCTCAGCGGGCACGGATGATTCCTTGGGCAGAGGGGTCGCGGATCTCTTAGGATCAAAATTAATGGAGAGTCGTATCCGTTTCGCGTCAGCAAACTCCACCGCGTACTCTTGGGCGCTGCAGCGAGATCGTGGTATTCAGTTAAATATGTCCGCACTGGTGTCCACCTGAAGACCAACGCACCTTTGCGATTGCCACTCCGGTCGGTCTTCCGCGTACACCCAGCAGCAGTCGCCAAAGTACCAGTACGTCGCGCCGGCATCGTCATACCCAATGGGCGTCGAACGCTGTTTGAGATAGCCACCCCATTGACACCATCTGACTGTCAGACTTCAACTTCACACCAGACCTCGAACATGGGGAGCCACCTACCAACGCCTCCAACACCTTGGGATCGGCCTCCTTCTGGAGAGCCGACAGGTACTTTTGGATCTCGGCGCAGCTCTCGAGTTTCCAGTGGCACAGCGCATTGAGGACCTGGACCTGTCATTTTCAGCGTATATGAGATATGGTGTCGTGGACAAGCCTAGCACGCGCCCTCCCCGACAATGGGTGGCTGCGAGAAGCGTAGCGCAAACAACACGAGGGGAAACGTACTCGCTGCGCGGCCGTAAGGTCTCCGTACGCGGCGCCGTCGAACGGGTTCGAGCTGAACTCGAGTCGCCAGTTGTCCGTGACCTTGCGCATGACCGCCTTCTCCCAGTCCTGGATCCTACGCGCGCGGCAACACACACACGACCATGTGCCCGTTGAGTACCCACGAAGCCGAAGACGCGGCCCAAGACGCCAAGACCAAAACATTCCAGAAACTTACATGCGTTCAAGTTTCGCGCCCTGCTCCCGCACAAGCTTGAAGTGCAGTTCCGCCAGCAGCGCGACCTGTTCCGGGCATCCACACATCACGCAAAGCCAGAGCGAATGAGCGCTTGCGCCAAGGCACGACACCATGCCAAGACGCTGACGCACCTGTCGGTCATCGCCGCGCGTGCCAGCGACGAGTGCTGCTTGCAAATCCTGCATTCACATGACCCCACATGGATTCCCCCGCGCTGTTAGACCACCTGCGTTGCGGTCGCTGCGCGCGCGGAAATCGGGGCCGACCACGGCGCCGGCAGCACGATGTGGAGCCGCAGACGCGCCTCCATCGATCGGCACAATCCGGGGGATGGAGGCACGCGCGGTTCCCGCGCAATTGGCGCCGAACTGCGGCCGCCCCCCTCGCCAAACCGTACCGTGCGAGAAAAAACTGGCAACTTTAGCGGCGTCTGGAAGGTGCGGCAGAAGTCGCCGATCTGCGCGAGTTCCTCCATCGCGTAGAGCGGCTCGTCGTGCGTCGAGAGCGCGTGCGCGGTGTCCGCGGGGCCCTCGCTGAGGCTCGCCATGGCGCCTCGAGAGAACGTCCGCGCGCGCACTTTCAGCTTTTGGCCCGCCGATCCGTGTGCGGTTGCCGACAGTCAGACAAGACCCCTGCACTCTCCAAACACACCAAACACACCACCGCAGGCACCAACAAAAGAACAACTCACCGAACACGATACGAACACATTTATGTTCCTAACCGTTTACAAATTCTAACCATAACGGTTAAGTACAGTTGTTCGCGCTCTCCATGCCTGGATGAGTAGCTCCATGATGACCAAGATCGCGATCGTGTACTACTCGACGTACGGCCACATCGTGCCGCTGGCCGAGGCCGCGAAGGAGGGCGTGGAGCGCGTCGCAGGTGCCGAGGCCACGATCTACCAGATCCTGCCCACGCTGCGCGGCGACGCGCACGCCAAGATCCGCGTGCCGCCGGCGAAAGACTACCCGGCCATCACGCCCGAGCTCCTCGCCGCGGCCGACGGCGTGCTCTTCGGCTTCCCGACGCGCTTCGGCGCGTTCCCGGCGCAGGTCAAGGCGTTCTTCGACGCGTGCGGCGCGCTCTGGCCCAAGCGCGTGCTCGAGGGCAAGCCCTCGGGCTTCTTCTTCAGCACGGGCACGCTCGGCGGCGGCCAGGAGACCACGGCGTTCACGTCGCTCACGTTCCTCGTGCACCAGGGCATGCTCTTCGTGCCGCTGGGCTACCGCACGCCGCTGCTGTTCAATCTGGACGAGGTCCACGGCGGCAGCCCGTGGGGCACCGGCACGATCGCCGGCGCGAACGGCAAGCGGCAGCCCACGACGCTCGAGCTCGACATTGCGCGCGTCCAAGGCGCAAGCTTTGCCGAGATCGCCGCCAAACTGGCGGCCAAGTGACCGTGTGGTTTTGGAGATATGTAATAGACGAGCGGACTTGCATCCGTGATTAGATGGTGCTTTGGGATCGACTCGCGTATCCCAATGAGAGACAGACTGCTCGAAGGAATAGTGAAAAACATGGTGGCATGGAATTGACAGGAAGGTCCAGTGACTAGGCGTTCGTCTACTTAGAAGTGAAGGAACGGCGTCGTTCGAAGAGCGTCGTGGCCGCGTCTTAGACGTTGACGCCGTCGAGGCTCTCCACGGCTAACAGGTCGGCGTGGGCCGCGAGGATCGGCTTGATCTCCTCGTTCACGAACTCCTCGACCTGCTGCGGGCAGCGGCCGACGAACAGCGACGGGTCCACGAGCGAGTCGAGGTGGCCGTGGACGGCCTTGAAGCGGTCGTCGGCGGCGATGCGCTCGAGCAGGTCGTTCGCGGCGCCCTCGACCTTGACGCGCTTGCCGGCCTCCATCGAGTGCTCGCGGATGGCCTCGTGGAGGTCCTGGCGGTCGCCGCCGGCCTTGACGCAGGCCATGAGGATGTTCTCGGTCGCCATGAACGGCAGCTCGGCCTTGATGTGGGCCTTGATCACGTTCGGCCACACCTGGAGACCGTCCGAGACGTTCGTGATGAGGTTGAGGATCACGTCCGTGGCGAGGAACGCCTCAGGGAGCACAATGCGGCTAGAGAATAACACAAACACATACGTCAGTCATTCGTGGAATCGCATCAATCGGGTGGGAGAAAAGGTTACGCACCGGTTGGCCGAGTCATCGAGCGTGCGCTCAAACCACTGCGCGGCGTGGGTCTGTGCGCCGTTGTCCGTAAGCGAGATCACGTAGCGCGCGAGACTGCAGATGCGCTCCGAGCGCATCGGGTTGCGCTTGTAGGCCATGGCTGACGAGCCGATCTGGTTCTTCTCGAACGGCTCCTCGATCTCCTTCATGTTGGCGAGCAGGCGGATGTCGCCGGCCATCTTGTACGCCGACTGCGCGATGCCCGAGAGCGTCGAGAGCACAAAGTAGTCGATCTTGCGCGTGTAGGTCTGGCCCGAGAGCGGGATGACCTTCTTGAAGCCCATCTGCTTGGCCACGAGCTCGTTGAGCTTCTTGACCTTGGCGTGGTCGCCCTCGAAGAGATCGAGAAAGCTCGCCTGCGTGCCCGTGGTGCCCTTGACGCCACGCAGCGGCAGGCTCTCGATCTGCTCCTCGAGGCGCTGGTAGTCGAGCCACAGGTCCTGCAGCCAGAGCGCCGCGCGCTTGCCCACGGTCACGAGCTGCGCCGGCTGGAAGTGCGTGAAGCCCATGGTCGGCATGTCCTTGTACTCGAGCGCAAAGTCCGCGAGCGTCTTCATGGCCTTGACGAGCTTGCGCTGGATCAGCTGCAGGCCCTGCTTGAGCTGGATGATGTCGGCGTTGTCGCCGACGTAGCAGCTCGTGGCGCCCAGGTGGATGATGGGCATCGCGACCGGCGCGGCCTTGCCGAACGTGTGCACGTGCGCCATGACGTCGTGGCGGAACTTCTTCTCCATCTCGGCGGCGTACTCGTAGTCGATGTCGTAGATGTGCTCCTTCATGGCCGCGAGCTGCTCGTCCGTGATGTCCAGGCCCAGCTCCTTCTCGGCCGTCGCGAGCGCGAGCCAGAGCTTGCGCCACGTCGAGAACTTGCGGTCCGGCGACCAGATCTCGCTCATCTCCTTGGTCGCATAGCGCGACACGAGCGGGTGCTCGTAGCGGTTGTGCGTGCTGTCGGCGAGCGGCTGGCTCATGGTGCTGGTCTTGGGGACGGGTGGTCTTCCTGAAGTGGATCGCGTTGTGGACCGAGCGGAGCGGTCGCGTGCGGCACCGCACAATCCGTCGCCTGCGACTTGGTGGTGCTGGCAGCCCCGTTCCGCTTCGGAGTTGTGAGACAAGGGACAAGCGATTTGATTGGTGTAGAAAGAAGAAGTACGAGCTTGATTGGCTCATTTAGACGAGAATGATTGTAATGGTTATGCACTTTCCAGCCAGCTGGAGGACCGATGAGGATGCTTTTTGCGCGAACCTCGGACGTGTTTGCTCGCCACCCAACGAATCGTGGCTTTCGAGTCTTGTCCTTCATTACGCACGCATGGCGATGGTTTGAATGGCATTTGCCCTATCTACATACGAATCTGGAAGCGGCCGGCCTTCGCGAGCGTACGCACGCCCTTGTACGGCGTGTACTTCTCGTTCGTGACCAGCAGCGTCTCAACGTTGAGGCCCGACACCGTCGCCATGGGCACCTTGAAGCCAAGCAGAATGATCGGCTTCTCGTCGGGCACGCCCGCGTTTTGGTGGAGCATGATGTTGCCGCGCAGCGAGGGCGCTGTGCCGATTTTCTTGTTGATCTTGCCCAAGTTCCACTTGACGGTCTTCGACGACTCATCGAAGAGACAGGTACCGTGCGCCGTGTTGACGTCCACGGTGCGCACGCTCTTCGGGAACGTCACTTCCACGGTGATATCCTCCATGACGAGCCCCTTCTTCGTGTTCGACGCGAGCGTCTGGAGCCCACGCGCGATGATCTGGAGATCCAGCGTCCCGGAGGCGTTCTTCTCGTTGTACGTCACCTGTGGGTGGCACGTGATCGGCGGCATAAACTGTTTCACGGTCTGCACGCGGTACTGCATGAGCTCAAACTGTCCATCCGGCGGCACAAACGAGATGACGCGCTCTCGCTCGTAGCGCGAATAGCGCACGCACGGGTGGAACGAGCAATCGTCGATGACCGAAGGATCCGTGAACACCATGGTGAGATCGGGCACGCCAGAGAGACGGCTGTTTGCGTGGATCACGCCGTTGACTTCGCACGAGATGATCTGCCCATTTGTGTCGACGATCGCGTCAATCTCTTCCACTATGTCGAAGTAGATCTCGTTCTGCGTGTACTTGACCCCGCTCTTGCGCCACGGGATGGTCGAGAGAGCGCCATCCGGAAGCGTGTTGCTCACGCGCGACTTGCCCTACGCATTACATCGCGTGATATCAGCAACTGCACGCCCTGATACATGGCCTGGAGTCAGTTCCTCGCACGTACCGACACCATGGCAGCAATACGGTTCGCGGTGGAGGGGGGCGCCACCATCGCCTTGAGCGCATTCGGCTCCGTGGTCAACGGATATCCATTGTCGAGCATTTCTTCTAAAAGCTGCAAACATAGCGCACACACGACCCGTGAGATAACAAGCGGAGCGGTAAATCTAGGCGAGAGAACCCGTACCTGGTAGACAGTCGAAAAGTTGTCCTTCATCGAGTTCTCGTCGAACGTGCCGAAGTAGTCGCGGAAGACAGCGAGCACGCGGTGCAGGAACTCGATCACAAACAGCGGAGCCACCTAGACTCAAAGCAAACATGAGCGTGTTGTCCTACAACTCAGCCCGTGCTACGAGTGCGTCGTACCTCATTCGTGACGACCGACAGTAAGAACAAATCGTCCCGGAACACGCTCACGAGGTAGTACTTGCTGGTCACGATGACCGGGGGCACGTCCTCGCGCTCGCGGTACTTGTTGACCTCCTCCATGAAGAAGTCGCACACATTGCGACTCGTGAGCCCGCGCCAGTGCTTCTCGATGATGACCTCGCTGACGTCACGGACACAAGCTCAGTCAGTCGCGCGTCCTGGAAGCCCACACAGACACACGTAGGCGCCGCCACTGTACCCGGTCGTTGTGATGATGAAGAGCGACTGGATCATCTTGCTTTGTGCCCAGAACCTTCCTCCCGCGGATGCTCGCGCGCGCAGTCAGCGAAGGTGATGCGGATCTTTCCGTGCTTTGGCGAGCGGCTCCAAAGTGGCTTTGGACGTGCTACCTTGTGATGGAGAGGGTTTTTGTCATTTTCGAATATTTTGACAAATATAGAGATATAGGACCGTCATTCTGGTGGTAGCCTATCTCAGGCTCAGAAAAATATGAGGACTGTCTGAGACCCTTGAGCAACGGCAAAGATGAGCCAACTGTCGCTCCGCCACGTCAAGGAGGGACAAGCCGGAGCGCTCTGCCCGCTGCAGCGTCACTCGCAACTCGCGACGGGCAAAGCGACAGCCGAGCACACCTCAATGACCGCTGTCTCGCGAAGGGAGTTCCACGCCGCGGCGATAACGACCGGCGACTCGCGGGTCCTCGAGGCCTACTTCGCACAAGCTCATGTCGCGCAGGAGACCGCGCGTGTGAACGGTTTCTTCGAGGGGCGCGCCCCGTCGATCAACATCTTTGACGACGGCCCCGACGACCCGTGGTATTTCATTTCGCCACCGGCAGACCCGTGGCGAATGCCCGGCGCACGCGAGGCCAACCGCGAGTTCCTTTTCGCGGCCGTGCTCTCGAACGGGGTCTCGGAGGTACTCGCGTGGTTCTACGCGTCGCAACGGACCGCACTGTTCGGGCCGACGCTTGCAGCGCTGCTGCCCTTCACTGGCGCGCTAGCGGCCGACGAGAACCAAGTCGACGTCGTCGAGATGCTCTTGACATCCGAGATTTTCGCGACGTTTTTCGACGAGAGCGCGAAGCAGCAGCTATTGAGTGATGTTCTCAGCGTCGCCGTCGAGCGAAGCCATGTGGACGTGATCGATGTGTTGGTCGCCCACGGTGCCGATGTGAACCCACCCTCTGAGCACGGCCGAGCCAATCCACTCGCGTCAAGCGCCGCGATGGGTAACGAAGACAGCCTCGCAGCGCTCATCGACCACGGAGCGTTCGTCGTGGGCTCGAGCTTACTGATCCACTCGTCGTACCTCGGCAATCTCGAGTCAGCGTGCGAGCTGCTGCGGTCCGGCGTCGACTGGGGCAACCACACAAGTCGAACCAACCCACTACACGCAGCTGCTGAGGACGGCCACGCGACCTCGTGCGGATATACCTCGAAGAAGGTTTCGCCGATGTTGATGTACGCAACATGAGCGGGGAAACAGCATTAATGATGGCGACGTGGCAAGCCACTGCCGACCGTGGTGCTGTTGCCCCTGACGCTGCAGAGGCGATCACATATGTTCTGATAGAGCACGGAGCAGACGTCACGCTCAGAGACACGGACGGGAACACGGCGCTTCACCATGCGGTTGGCACTGAGTACTCGGGTGTGGTCGCGCTACTACTGGAGTCAGGACTGGATCCAAACGCACACAACTCTCGAGGGGAATGCGCGCTGGACTCGCTCCCTCTGGATCGTCTCGACGACGGAGAGGAGTTCACGCATGTCGTGGAGCAGCTGGAGCTGCTCGTGCTATTCGGGACGGATCTGCTGGCGCGACGACCGAACGGGGCATGTGCCTTCGATCACCTCCAGCGGACAAAGTTGGGTCGGTCGCTACTATGGCGTCTGACACCCACCGCAGATCACCAACCATTGGACGCGTTCGAACGGGTCGAGATGAGCGATAACTACTCCTCTCCCTACTGAATACCCAATCCCTCTACACAAAAGCCGAGATATCTCTCACCAACGGTCGAGGGATTGCACCCTCTATCGATGATTTGTAATAACTCAAAAACCAGTTTACAGTCCAGCTTCAAGTTGTAGCGGAGGTTTGGTGATCCAGTTTTGGATTTGACTCAACCTCAATACATCGTTTATGAAAGGCTATAGAATTGTGGATCAAATTTGTATTATGAATATGTATATTGATGACGGATTTGTAGTATCACATTAAAGCGGCTATTATTTATCATTTACCCGTATCATGGGGATATGAAGAATCACGCCGTGAAGACGCATTCTTCCTCATGACAGGGGAACTATACCAATGTTGACAGGGCCGACACTCACATGCATTTTCGGTGCATCAAAGGTGGGCGGGAACGTCAGCTAGTCGCCAACATCCGGCCCAGACAGGTTTGTACAAATGTTCTTTCTCTATTACTTGTGCAACGGCGAGACCGACGCCTTCGTCAGGATCTGCTTCTCACTGAGACGGATTTGCATCGCGCCGCGCAGCCACGGAGCCATCTGCCGCTGATGGGCTGCCAGGAACTCTTCGTCGTGCTGTTTATCATGGGGGAAAGACGACAACACCAAATTAGCCCTTACAACATTGATTCGCCTCTCACAGCTCTGCGTACCTGGATCGAGTGCTTGTGCTGCTTGAGCCGAGCCGCACAGAGAGCCCCCAGCTGGCTTTGGATCTTTCGCTCAAGCGACGCCGGTGCCTCGAATTGAGGGACATTCTCCCCAGAGCTGGCCTCGACTACATGGGAGACTCGCTGAATCATCGTCGCCATTTCATCGGTATCCGCCAGCCGGAACTGGAGCCACTGACGAGACGTTTGCGTGAGCGTGCCAGTTGACGACAGCGTGACAGCCTTAGGCTTCGAGTCAACGCCTAACGCGTTGAGCAACGCCGCCTTGTCGTTACTCGCCGTGTCCTCAGGGTCCAACTGCTGTAGCTGGGTCGGGAGAGTCAACGACACCGTATCATAAGGGTTGTCAGCCATCGTGAACCCGTAATTCCTCAGCAGACGAGCGTTTCCGTGGGAGCCGTAGTTGATGAAGAGCTGCTCCCCTGGTGCGTACTCGCGCGTGGTGTGGATCGTGAACCCCTTCTGAGCGTCATACTCTTGCACACACTCGTCACTATGCAACGCAATACCACCGTGAGATGAAAATAAAATCAAATGAGGATAAAACGAGTAGCTCGTTTGGAGCTTACCCGTTGTCGGCATGGTTGAACCAGTCGAAGAACGGAATCAGTGTGAACGGCTGCTGCTTGCCCGACGTCGCGCGCGACATCAGCACAGAGACGGACCAAAAGAATTTCTCCGCTGGCACGATCTGATTGCTTTCGCCAAAGAGGTGCTGGTACAACTGGAAGTAAAACTGCGCGCTGCGTTCCACACACACACACAGAGTTTAGCCGGCTGATCTACCCTCGATCGCTTCACCATACCTCACCTCTGCTGGATCGACTGGCGGACTTCGTGGCATGCATCAAGCGCCTCAAACTGTGTGGCATCCCAGTAGAAAGGCAGATCCACGAACTCGGGTAACGACTGGAGGTACACGTCGGTCAGCGGGGCATCGCCGGCCTCGATGTCATTCACCACATTGCCCGTAGACATCGCCAGGTGCGTGCCCAGCATCAGCGCGTTCGGCACGAACGACGAGCTGCCGTTGCGCAGCGCCGGCGATTTGAAAAGCGCGTCCAGCTGGCCCACGAAGCCCGGTGCCTTCTGCTGCGCCTCGCGCAGCGCGAACTCGGCCGAGAACGGGTACCACGAGTCTCGGCTCGCCTGGAACACCAGCGCGTCCTTCGGAACGCGCTCCTTCGCGACGACGCCCACGCCCATGCCCGGTAGAACCGACGCCTCGATCCATGGAGCCACAAACGAGCCGGGCACGCGCCGCACGCGCTCCTGCACGGCGCGCAGTAGCGTCGCAGTTGGCCCCATCATCGCGCTCGAGACCTTTTGGAGCTACTCACTCACCTCCCCACTCTTTTCCACCAATCAAAACCTTCCAAACGGTATCCGTTAGATACGGGTCGAATCGTTAGTTATGGATGTATGAGTTGTCGCCAACCCACTTTGCGGCTTCCACCACCAGTGAAAAAGCGAATTGTTAGATTACGTCGAAGCGCACCGAACCACCGCTATGGCCGACACGCAGACCCTCGAGGACCTCGTGTCCTTCCTCTCGCACGCGCGCGCCGAGCTGCGCAAGTCGTCCGCGAGCATGCTCGCGCAGCTCACGGCGTCAGACCAGTCGACGTACCAGCTCCTGCGGCTCCAGAAGAACGACGTGGTGCAGGGCCTCTGTCGCGTCGTCTCGGATCTGCGCCCGATCGCCGAGGACGCGATCAAGGCGCTGATCAACCTCACGGCCGCGAACGCCGACGCGTGCGAGCGCACGCTCAAGTTCGACCTGCTCAACCGCGTGATGACGCAGCTCGAGGACGACGAGTGGCGCCTCAAGAACCTCTCGATGATGCTCGTGGCCAACATCACGACGACCGAGGCCGGCGCGCGCGCGCTCATCGGCGCCGACGCGCAGACCAGCCACGCGATCGTCGCGTACCGCGAGAAGAAGATCCGCACACTCACCACGGCCTTCCTCGAGAACGAGCCCGAGCCCGACGGCGTCGACCCGGACACCAAGGAGCCGCGCTGGGACGACGAGTTCCAGTACGTCGCGATCATCCTCGCCAACATCTGCCAGCTCGAAGAAGGACGCGCGTTCGTGATGAAGATGCGCAATGGCAAGGCGCTCATCCACATGCTGCTGCCGCAGCTGCGCTCGCCCAACGTTGTGCGCCGCCGCGGCATCTCGGCGCTCGTCAAGAACCTCTGCTTCGACACGGACAGCCACTTCTTCCTCTACGACCAGCTCGACATCCCGTCCAAGCTGATCTACCTGCTAGCCGGCCCGGAGCCGCTGGACGCCGACGAGAAGCTCGGCATGCACCCGGACGTGTACCGTCTCGGCGAAAAGAAGAAGCGCGAGCACGACCGCACCGTTCGCTTGGCCTGTATCGACTCGCTGCTCTTGCTGTGCACGAGCCGCAACGGCCGCAACAACCTCCGTAAGAAGAAGGTCTACCCGATCGTGCGAAACGCCCACTTGGAGGAGACCGATGACGAGATCGGCGACCAGATCTACAAGCTCGTGGACTTCCTGATTCGTGACGAAGAAGGAGAGGAGCCCGACTGGAACAAGGTGCGCGCCCAGGCGTTTAGCGACGACCCAGCGCCTGCCGCAGAGGGAGCGGCGGCTGAAGCTGGTGGTGAGAACACCAAGCCCGCGGCCCGCAAGGACCAGCCGGAGGTGGTCGAGAGCGTCGTGATCGGGAAGCCGCTGCCGAGTGAGCTCGCCGGACCGACCGAGCTCGTGGAGGAGGAAGTGTCGGACGACGTAGCGGCGTCCCTGCTCATGGAGATGATGAACTTGGATGTGAGCAGCGACGAAGAGGACGAAGCGGAAGACCCGGACGTGGACTAAGCAGTTGCGCGCTGTAGGACAAGGTACAAGTAAATAGACAATTTTGCATCCATGGGTGGGCCAAGAGACTATTACTTGGACATCATTGTCATCTTCTTCTACTACTACTTGGATCCGCGCGGCTATGCTCTCAAAGCGGGATCGCTTACTTTGGTCTAAAGAGCGTGCGGAACTGGAGATACTCACGTCGTCGGGTGGAATATAGATACATCGGTCTCATCGTCACATCGCCTGTGTCGCCTCGGCTGGTCGGGTCGCGCAGTGCAAGCTCGATTGATACACGTAGAAATAACTTACAGCGAGTCGTCGAACGCCAACGGGTGCGCGGCCACACCCATGAAGCGCTCCTTCTCGAACTTGCGACGGACAGCCGACAGCTTGCTTGATTTACCGACACCGTTCTGGGCGTTCCAGAGAATCTCCTTGATGTCCTCAACGCAATCGTGGATCGCCGACTCAGAGTACGACGAGTGGTGCTCCATCGTCGAGTTCTGTACACGCAGGGAAGGCGTAAGCATGGGCACTGTCAATCGACCACAAGAAAAGAGGAAGGCGTACCCAGGCAGGGAGATCGTTCATCTGGGTGCGCGCAATATGGACAGCGGCAGAGGCGATACGCGACGGAGCGTGCTTGATGAGCTTGTACTCCTGGAGACTGCGGTCAATCACATAGTGGGCAAAGTGCTCGACGCGGTCGTCGCACGTGCGCGAAGCCTTGAGGAATCGCTTCATGAATTGGTACGCCGTGGGGAACGTGACGCGGTAGCCGACGCTCGTGAGCATATCCACCTCCATCGCGAACAGTTCATCGCGCGAGTACGCACTGTCCGTGATCTTGACGAAGTCGTCGGCCTCGGGCGGGTAGATCTCCTCGTACTTGGCCGCAATGAAAAGCGCGGTGACACCGACCAGCTGCAGTCGCTGGCGGGGCACCGACAGATTCTTTTCGAGGTGGCGATCGATGAGGTGGACCGCAATGTGGAGCGTCTGCGGGTTCAGGTTGTACTTGATGTGGACGTCGACGAGCCAGTCAATCAGGATGGCGCGCATCTTCGAGTTGACATCCGACTGGCGTGCCATGTACGACGGGCTCGGCATGCGAGATTTCTCCGTCTCCAAGTGGTACTTGGTGAGGTCTTCCGCGTACTGCCAGCACGCCGAGGCGTCGTCCTTGTCCGCCGAGTCAATGTCGTGCTTCTTCGCCGCATCGTCTTCCTTGATCGTCTCCAGCTCGAGCGCCGAGGAGACACTGAGCGGCGACGGCTTGTCGCCGAGCACGAGGCTGCCAAAGGTGTTGGCGACAGGCGTGGTCGCGACGACGCCGTGGCCCGTGTACGAGCGCTTGACGACCTTGGAGGCCATGAACTTCTTCTGCTGCATCGCCATGGTCGTGGCCTTCTTGATCTACACGGATCACACAGTTCCAGTCAGCCTACCGCCCTCGTTTCAACGCGTATAATGCACACTCAAACGCACGTTGATCTTGTTGGTCACGTCGCCGAGAACGGCGCGGCGCGCCGTGGTGTTGCTCGTGGCCGTGGCCGTGCTGAGCTGCGGCTTGAGCCCGCGCGGGCGCTTGTCGACGCGGCTGCTGTCACTCAGCCCCTTGTAGGTCTATCGCAGGCAAACACCTTATCGTCAGCATGCATATTCCCCCCTGGAGGCAGGCGGCCTTTCTCCGAGCAGCGGTGCGTACCTGACGGCTCACTTTGAGCGGCCGCGGGTTGGTCACCTCGATGGGCACGTCGTTCTCATTGTTGTGGAGCGTCGCCATGGTGGTCGCGTGGAGGGGGAGGGGAGGGGGAGCGGAGGAGGAGAACGGAGAAGGAGGACGGAAGCGGACTCGCTCGCGACGGCGCGGTGGATCAGGAGATGATCAATCGATAGATGCGCTGGAAGAGACGCTCGCTCTTGAGGGCCGCTGGTTTGGATTTTCGGATTTCAAATTTCGAGCGGAGACCGCTTTGAACGGCCCCAGTTTGAAAAACCGGTTTCCCTCCCTCAAACAAACCTGCACGGTCCTTTTTTGAACTTTCAAAACTAGTACTGTCACTACGCCACTAAGTACGCCTAGGAGCTCCTCTGATTGGCTAGATACTTCGATGAATCTCGCAGGTGTTTCATCCAATGATTCCATCATTTTGTGTAAAAACCACCCAAGCTTCGTAAATAGTGACGAGTGCGTAAAAAACGCCGTTGTGATCTTTCACCGCCGCGTTCCGGAAGAACTTCAAGATTGCGACAGGGAAGAAGGAGGGGCTTTCATGCATTCACTGTGTGTGTTGGGGGAGATGCGTGAGCTCGGGTCTGCGCGGATTCGCATTCACAGGCCGAGTCAGATCTGGTCAGACCCAGCGCCCAAAACGGCTTGGAGGGGAAGATCGGCCCAAGGGGCGGGCGCCTTCGGGCTCAAAACGGCGGTCCCGCGGCATAGTCACTCGGCCTCATTTTCTGTTTTGCGCGCTCCCGTGTCAACCGTCGTCGAGTGGTTTCCTCCCGCCCACTTCCAGCCAGAGCATCCAGCCCCCTCCGGTGCGATTGAGAGTCTGCCGCCATGAGTGCCATGCGCAAGGTCGACACGCTGGGCAAGCGCAAAAAGTCCATCGACGGTACGTCGCGCGTGGTTGTCCATGAGATGTGGAGAACGGTAGAGTGCCTATAGCGGCGTTTCTCTATGTGCACAGCCGAGAGCGTCAAGGAGATCGAGGAGAAGGACGAGTTCAACCCCAACAAATTCTACGTGTCGCTCACGTCGCACGCCGAGCAGTTTGGCGTCGACCCCGTGCGCATTCGTGTACGTTTGAGCGCGCAGTCAACTGAACTTGTTGTGTGGCTTGCCTTTGCGACTGGGGAAGACTAAACGCCCAGCACAACTTGATCTTGATCCTGTAGTGGGGTCAAAAGGAGCCGGATGTGCGCGGTCCCATCATCGGCACGAACCGCTACCACAAGTACCGCAACGCCATCGGCGCCCACGGCGGCTCGTACTGCATCTACCGTGGTCTTGCTGTACGTAGGCTGCTATCTGTGGATTCTGGTGTATAACCATGAGAAGACTCAAGCTTTCTGTGGGACTTGTTCATTATTTCTTCACATCAGATCGCCTCGGGGGCACTTGACAAGGTCAGTTGTACTTGTTGCATGCCTCTAGTACGATCTTAAACTGACGCAACACCTCTTCTCATCTACTAGAGCTCGCTTCCCAACCTGGCCGAAACGACCCCCGCGGCGAAGATTGGCCCGCACCCGACTTGGGCCGATCCTGAGAAGGTGAGAAATCGCGAGGATCCATGTGCTTTCAAGTTCCCTTGCTAACGATATTGGTGGTGGTACTTAGATCGTCACCATCGATCCCTTTGGTCACTGCGTACTGGAGGCCTTTCCGGAACATTTCGAGAAGGGTTATGACATCCGCCCGACCATCGCGGTCACGAAGGCCCACATGGACCTCCCTGAAGTCCAGGAGGCGTTGCGTGTCGGCCGCTTGAAGCCAGACGGAAAGATCCTTAAGGAGTCGGGCCAGCTTGTCATCACAAAGGCTGCGATCGACCCTGTGTGGTACCTCCCAGGCGTGGCCAAGCGCTTCAACACGACCGAAGCCAACCTGCGTCAGCAGATCTTCCAGGAGACCAACGGCATGTACCCGGAGTTGGTTACCCGTACCGATCTCAAGGTCTTCTTGCCTCCAATCGGCGGGTAAGTGGCCTGTGCAAACTGCTATGAAGATTGTGAAGCGGCTCCCTCTAACCCACGTTTCGCTCTTCCCAACAGCATCTCGATCTACATCTTCGGCAAGGTCGAAAACGTGTCGGATCCAAGCAAAGTGCTTGCAGTCCGTGTGCACGATGAATGCAACGGGTCTGATGTGTTCGGCTCCGATATCTGCACTTGTCGTCCATACCTCACCCATGCTATTGAGGTCTGTGTCGAAACGGCGCAGAAGGGAGGGTAAGTCTTCTCTACATGATCTACATCGCGCATGATAGCAATCTGAGATATCTCACACTTTCTCTGGTCCATCAACAGCGCCGGTGTCATCGTGTACTTCCGCAAGGAAGGCCGCGCTCTTGGCGAGGTCACCAAGTACCTGGTGTACAACCTACGGAAGCGTCAGGAGGGTGGCGATCGTGCCGAGGAGTACTTTAACTGTACGCAGCAGGTCGCTGGCATCCAAGATGTTCGCTTCCAGGCTCTCATGCCCGATGCGCTTCACTGGTTGGGCATCACGAAGATTGACAAGTTTGTCTCGATGAGCGACATGAAGCACGACGCGATTGTCAGCTCGGTACGTCACGAGCATCCTTGTTTTGACCGCGATGATGACGACTCGTCTTCTTATCGTGGTTTATGCGTGGCTTGCAGGGTATCAAAATCCTTGAGCGTATTCCTATTCCTGAGGAGCTCGTGCCTCGCGACGCGCAGGTGGAGATCACGGCAAAGGTCTTCGCTGGCTACAATGGTGGTAGCGTCTACAAGGTCGACGAAGAGAAGCTTAAGAAGGTCAAGGGACGCGGTGACGAAGAGTACACGGAATAGCGCTCGCTGTCCTTCCGCTAGCAAATAGCGTACGCAACGTAGTTGGAACCAACTCGCAGTAAACAACTCATCGTAAAAGCTCATAAACAGGCAGTTGAGACAACTACGCATGATCCGACCACTGTCCACTCGAAAAGAAACGGAATTCATTATTTGTACAGTGGGTTTGCACATTAAGATATCGGGCGCCTATGAGTAGTTGGGCGTCCATCGCCTACGGCGCAGGCGTTCCGTGGACCTGGAAACGGTAGAGGCAAGTGTAGTCCGGGTGTCCGTGATTCGACGTGATCTCCAGCGTCGCTGCGTCAACCGCGATGCGCTGACTGAGCGACGTTGCCAACCGGAACGTTTGCGAGGCCGCACCTTCTCGGTCGTACGTGAAGTTGCCAAACGGGAGAAACTCCACCACCTCGCGCGATCGATCGGCCGCGACGCCGAACACTCGGAAGTTTTGCGGCGCCGTCGAGAAATCAGTCGCGATTTCTTCCGGGATGTGATCGATCGTGACAGAATCAGCGAAGATGCGACGAGCAAACTTCACGGTGAGACGCCCTGTCGGACCCGCGAGACCCCAACAGCTTCCGACCTCCTTCGTTTCCTATTGGGCCACAGACAACGAACGATATGTCAGCATTCAGGATCACGGGTGAGCTTGTCGAAATACGTCGAAAACGTACGGAGAGGGCAGTCTCTGGACGTGCGTTGTGGCGTGACAACCACCAGGGAATGTCTTGAGGAACGAAGAAGCTGCTGAGCGTCAGGAGCGGCGAAGAGCGAAGAGACGATGACGTGAAAACGGGCGATTTCCCCGTGAAACCAAACACAGTCTCAAGGAACTGCACAGGCGACACGTTTCTGCTGTCAAAGAGGTCGCTAAAGACGAATGCAAACAGCCATCGGTCAGTCCACGTGCCGACCCAAAACGATTGATCGTATATCTGCAAACGAACCTTTCATGGCGAACCACAGCGGCGCCGTTTGCCAGGGCAGCATAGTCCGGGGCACCAGTTTTCTTCTTCTCCACTTTCACTACAGCTGACTCGATCATCGACACAAGTGCCGGATTCGTGACATCCAGCGTCTTTAGCGTCTTGACGCTGGCTTCGAGACTTTGCTTCTCAGTCAGCAGCGACTTGTGCATGCGATCCTCGATGTCGACCACTTCCCGCTCAAGTGAGATGTGAAGCTCTTCCTGCAAGGCCACCTTCCACTTCTGCAGCTCCTCCTTGAGCGCTCGCTCATTCAGCATTGTCATGGAATGCGGCTTCGCGGTGGACGAGGCCGCGCCGGCGGTTTTGAGTTCCTGTGATTATCATCGAATCAGTACGTGATGCCATGCGCATGAGATCAATCCTTCACCACTCACCAGGATATCGTCGTGCTGATGAGCTATGGTCTCCTTCAGTTCATGCTGCTGGTTCGTTGCGGTGCGTATAGTCTCCTCAATCTTCGCGGTTTTATCTTGGAATCGTTTCCACTACAACAACACAACAATGTCAATAGCATCATAACTAGATCAGCCATACCAGCCCACACTGACGCACCAGAGTCTCCGCGTGCTTGCTCACGACGTGCTCGATGTGAATCGACAGAATGCTGTTGCTGTCAACCACACTCAGCTTCTTCTGCGTGTCCTCGTGGACCTGACGAAGCGACTCGTGCAGCAGACGTAGCCCTTCAAACTCCCGTTCTTGAGTCACGATCGTGTTTCGAAGCGAAGTGATCTCCTCTTGCATGGTGGAGAGCTTCACATCAACGATTTCTTGGACAATTGATCGCATCATACCCTTCTCGTACGCCAAGTTCGCCTGGAAGCCGTTCGACGAGGTCGTGAGGATGTCCACGTATCGAATCGCAGTCGTTAGGTAGTGCGGTACGAGGATCGCGATCAGGAAGCAACCAAGCGGCACGAGGAGCCACACGAAATTGAAGGTCATGAACGAATTGCGCACGATGAATTGCTAGACAAAACGCAATTCGAAATATCCACATGAGATCTCACTCCAGATTTCACACAGCCAATTTGTGCAGCACACAAACGCACCCAGAACTCGCGAACCGCAGACGTTGCTTGCTGGACATGGCGCGAGCGACTCAGCTTTGCAACGAAGGCTACACAACACGATGTCAAATGGACAGGTGTCAGTTTCCGCAACGCCAACTTCAACCAGAATGGCAAGATGAGTACCTGAGTTCGCTGCTCGCCTGCGCAAATCGCCAAACGCGCTTTCACGCCGTGCTGCCGGCGGCTTCCGCGACCGGTTGATGCGGCTGCCAATGCCTCGCGGAATTTCCTCTTCCTCGTCTTCTTCGGTCTCCGCACCCTCTTCTTCTTCATCGTCGTCGTCGTAATCCTCGTGAACGAGACGCACGCCCCGTCCGAAGGTGTCCATTTCTTGCACTTCCTCCACGTCCTCCGCGTGGTCATTGAGCTGCTCGACGACCTCGTCGTCCTCCTCTTCGTCCTCGTCGTCCGCTTCTTCCATGTACAGCGTGCGCTGAACGGGCGCCGGCGTGAGCGTGCGCTCGTCCGAGTAGTTGCTCGAGCTCACACTCGTCGTCGAGCTGAAGCTGGTGATGGTCGCCGACGCAGACGTTGTCGTCGCGACGCGCGCGCGCCCCGGTGAAGCGCGCAGGTTGTAGTTCCGGCCGCTCATGGTGCTGGTGTGCCTCCTCCCTGCGGCGGGCCTCTTCCGCCTCAATTGCTGGATTTGGAGCTTTTCGTTGATGGCGGCAAGAAGCGTCCATCTCGCGGGTATTTTCCACCTCGTAACTGAGGTTTTATAGGGCAAACATGAGGTTTTAGAGCGATCCAACACCCAAAGCGCGGGGTTTTCTGCGATAAAGGGCGCGAATCCAAGAGCATACCTGCGCGGGGGACGATGCCCACGACGAAGGCTCTGGGGTGACGATGGAAATGATGTGATGGTGAATGCCTCACGCGGATCATTTCGTGTCAATCGGGTCCCGCAACTCCCTCCTCTCCGCGTGCGCTCTCCAAGACCTTTTTGACCATGTATGAGTCGATCTGGATATCACTGATTGGCTGAAATCCTTCACGCAACAATCATACAACATACGTTCGGCCCGCATTGGTGGTGCCTCAACTCAAACCTGGAAACTCGAAACGCGGGAACGGCGGATGGAGGCTCGCGCGGGGACGACGGAGCCGCCGCTGGAGATGGCGACCCCGAACAGCGCGGCGCTCGACAAGAAGGAGGACCAGCACGGCGACGTGCTCCACGTGGGGGAGCCCGGCGTGGATGCGCTCCACGGCGCGCACGACGTCGGCGACGCCGTCTCGGCCGACGCGCTCCACGCGGTCCACGGGCAGCACCACGCGCACTCGTTCACATCGCTGCTGGGCGGCGACCGCAAGCGCGAGAGCGACTCGGACATCCACGACGACGACGAGAACGACGAAGACGACGACAACGACGACGATCCGGTGCGCATGCTGCCCATCCCGGAGGACGACGCGTCGTTCGTGCAGTGCCCGCCGATCGAGCAGAGCTTCGAGTCGTGGGAGGAC
Source organism: Pythium folliculosum (assembly GCA_023336295.1). Lineage (NCBI taxonomy): Eukaryota > Oomycota > Peronosporomycetes > Pythiales > Pythiaceae > Pythium > Pythium folliculosum. Next base: position 74,246 of record JAADWV010000035.1, read on the forward strand.
TTCCACCAGGCCATGGAGGAGTACTGCATCGCAACCCACCAGCCCATGCGGCTGCGCACCTCGGACTCGGCCAAGGCCGTGAACTCGCGCGCCGCGAAGCGCAACAGCCTCAAGGAGCCGATCGACGAGACGGTCGGCTTTGTCAAGAAGCTCTACCTGTGCACGCACGGCGTCAAGACCAAGCCGCGCGGCAAGGGCAAGCGCCCGCGTCAGCACTACCGGTATATGGGGTGCCCCGCCATGATCCGCGCTTGCATCTCGGAGCGCAAGCCTGGGGAGGGCGCGTTGAAGAACAAGTACGTGGTCCGAGTCGTTGCCCAGGTGAGTCCACAGCAACTTGAATGATGCCCTCCACGTTGGAGGCACAACTGCCACATCCACTGAGCGCGTGAGGTGCTCACTCTCCGTATGGTATATTCAGATCAACAAGCATAACCACCGCCTGAGCGAGCACTTGTTCAAGTCATACTCGGAAAGCCGCGTTGTGATCGACGACGACCTCGTGGTGCCCATGTCTCAAGGACGCCTCAAGGACGAAGCCCCCATGGGCACGCCGGCCGCCGCCCCCGTGGTCTCGGTGGACCAACTCAGCGCTGCTGTTACCCCTGGTGCGCCCACGTTGGAAGACCAAACCCTTCGGCCGACGGGTGAGCTGTGTTTATCCCCCTGACGCGCCAAGATGCGGCAGCATGTACTGATCATGAATTGTTTGGACAGCTCTCTTCCAGGCGCAAGCGCTTGACCTGATGACCGGATCCCGCATGAAGCTTCGTGTTGGATGGATCGGCACGGGTATCATGGGCATGAGCATGTGCTCGCACATCATGGTTCGTACTCCAGTTCCCATGCAATAATTTTACCTCCTGCTGACACTTGTTTTGACCCTGTTGTGTGTACCCAGAACAATGGATACGAGATGACTGTGTACAATCGCACTGCTAACAAGTGCAACGCCCTCCGCGAGAAGGGTGCTCGTGTTGTCAACTCGCCGGCCGAGGTCGCGCAGTACTCTGGTTCGTCGCCTTGTCGAAGGAGTACTCTGTTTGCTACAAGTCCCTAACTCTGTCGCTCACGTGTGCAGATATCGTCTTCGTGATTGTCGGTTATCCGTCCGATGTTCGTTCGGTGATCATGGATCCGCACTCGGGTCTGCTCTCACGTATGAAGGTTGGTGGCATCATCGTGGACATGACGACGAGCGAGCCCTCCCTGGCGAAGGAGATTGCCGAGGCCGCCAAAGCCAAGGGAGTCTCCACGCTTGATGCCCCCGTGTCTGGTGGTGACGTCGGAGCCCGTGAAGCGACGCTGTCCATTATGGTCGGTGGTGAGACCGAAGCAGTCTATGCGACGATGCCGTTTTTCAACATCATGGGCAAGAACGTTCGCCACATGGGTGGACCTGGTGCTGGTCAGCACACCAAGATGGTGAACCAGATCCTGATCTCGACCAACATGATCGGCGTCGTTGAGGGCCTTCTCTACGCCAAGCGAAGCGGCCTTGACATGAACGAAGCGATTCATGCCGTCAGTGCCGGCGCCGCTGGCTCGTGGTCCATCAGCAACATGGGCCCTCGTATCGCGAAGCGCGACTTCAACCCCGGCTTCTTCGTGGAGCACTTCCTCAAGGACATGGGAATCGCGCTGAAGGAGGCGGAGCGGATGAACCTCTCGCTGCCAGGTTTGGCTCTCGCGAACCAACTCTACATCGCTGCCAAGGTGCGTCTTGTCTCCCAGCTCTGACGAACTCACATACCGAGATCCTCGCCCTGACGTTTCTGTATTTCTGTTCGTGAAGGCCCAAGGTCACGGTCGCCTCGGCACTCAGTCCCTCATGCTTGCGTTGGAACACCTAAATGGTACGCCTCTCCCTCTTCCACCACAAGAAACGCTGAGTAGACGCTAATCTCTCGATCGTTGCTCCAGGTATCTACCCCGAGAAAGTGAAGGATGTCGAAGTGATCTAAGCAATCTCCCCGAACTATGAGGCGAAGGCCGAGCAGGGCAGCACCAAGCTCCCCCACCATGACTCCCTACATCGATCCGAAAACCACCTCTGCGCACGTAGGATGTCGTACATATTTCTCCCATTCTCCCTTTTTCATTTCTTTCATTTGGCTCCCACGGTCGCCATTTTGCGAATTGAGCGTTCTTTTGTGTTCACCACATTCCTCAAATTTCAGGATACGGAGATTACTCCCTTCTGGTTGGTTGAAAATCCACTCTCACGGGCACCCTAATAGAGCGCGGTTTCTTCTTTTCTTCCTCCCCAAGCCAAGTTCACACGGCTCACTTCGCTAAAGAGCGCCGTTCCTAAGAGGATCATGATGGATCTGCCGGAGGAAGAGCTGAAGCAGCCGCTCGTGACGGCCATCGACACGCAGAGCGCGTCACCCGGAGGCGGCGCCACGCCGACGCGGTCGCCGCGTGCGCACAGCCGGGGGCCGTCGCCGAAGCGCGGCGGGTTGAAGCCGGTGGAGCCACAACGAATCGGCGGTGGTGGTAGCGTCCCGACAGGCAACCACTACGTCGCCATGCGCCAGAATGGCAACGGCAACGGCGACGAAGAAGAGAAAGATGGGGGGAAGCACCAGCTGCCGTACGTGGCGCCGAATGTACACCCGTACGCCGTGCCGCAGTACGAGCCCAACGCCTACGGCGGACGCGGCAATGCCGGCTGGGGTGGCGGCGGTGGCGGCCACGACGGCATGTTCGACCAGTCGCGGATACCGACGATTGACATTGTGTTCAGCGGCATGTACACGCTAGCCGCGGCGCTGACGATTCTGGAGGGCTTCGGCATGTTGGTGTACTCCTCGTTTCTGGGTGGTGCGTTGGCTCGACGTGTACCTGGGGCAGGAACTGGAGGATTGACGTCTTGATTTTCTTTGCGATGCGTGCTGTAGCAATCGTGGGTCTCTACACCATGGCGTTCGGTACGGTCTTTTCCATGGCAACGGGCGACCCAGTTGCGTTGTTTCTGACTGATGGTGGGTGTTGTTCCATGTTGCTGCTCTCAGGCTGTGTGGTGATCCTGTTCGACCTGAAATCGGTCGTGTATGGTGTGAGCGTGGAGCAGTACTTCCCGTTCCTCGGCAATTACATAGGACGCGCGCTGACGATTGCGTTCTTCGCGGCGCTGTGCGGCCACACGTACGCCTACTCGGGCTTCACCAAGTGGATCGTCTGGTACAACCTGCTCGTCGCGACGCTTCAAGGGTTCGTCTACTTCACCACCAAGACCGTCACGCCCGCCGACCACGGCCACATGGAGGATCTCCCAGACATCTAGGAAGCCCGTGCGCCTCGCGTGATGGCGCAATAGGACCTGCGTGCGCATTTTGTATAGCTCTTTCTTTGCATGGACACGAACGACCACCTGCCCTTGATCGAATTTGCACCTTCAACATCTTTGAGTGTGGTCGTGTGAACCACACCACCATTATAACCGGTCCAATACCGATTTGCTCATGAGATACCGGTATTTTGGGGAGTCAGCAAGCAAGTGGCTCCCCACAGAAAAAGAAAGTTACGGTGTACCGTACCCCCGCGCTTCTCCCGAAACCACTTGGGTTTTGTATGCCCGCAGCAGCCGGACCGGGAGACTTGTGTCATTCGGGCCTCAACATCCAGGCGGCATCTCTCTCTCTCTCGCTCTCGTCACTCTCTCGACCCACCGCCTCTTGGTACATGGCACCAGCTGCCGCGGCGACGATGACGGCACGCGGCGGCGTCGGCGCTGTTGCGACACGCCACAATAGCAACAGCAACGCCAACGGCGGCGGTTCCGCGTTCTCGCTCTCGCTCTCGCAGGCCACGGCGCTGGACTTTGACGACGACAGCGACGAGGACACCGACCGCCACACCGTCGTGACGCGCGACCGCCGCTCGTCGTCCGTGGAATCCGCGCTCTCGATCGTCGGCGAGGACCTCGCGCACTCGGCGGGCATGATGGGCGGCTGCTGCCGCGGCTACAACGCGCGGCTGCTCTTCCTCATGGGCTGCGCCGCGATCGAGTACGTCGCGCACACGGTCGTGCTCGTGCTCGGGCCCATGATCGCGCTCCACTTTTACCCGACCACGTCGTACCCGCGCCTGGGCTTCTACGCCGCGATCCTCTCGGCCTCCGGGTACCTCGGCAGCATGCTCAGCTGCAAGCTCTGGATCAACATTGCGCGCTCGCTCAAGAGCGCCAAGGGCGTCATCCTCTGGGGGCTCGCGATCCTCGGCACGGGCTTTTTGAGCCTGCTGCTCTGCCAGAGCCTGCTGGCCATGGCGATCGTGCGCTTCGCGATGGGCCTCTTCAGCGGCGTGATCCCCGTCGCGCTCATCGAGATCGACAACATTTGCGGGTGCGTACTTCCTATCGTTTGTGACCTGTCTGGATAGCAAAAGCTGATGTGTGTTTTGTGTCTTCGCCACACTTAGCAACCGGCAAACGCGGCTCGCGGTCGCGACCAAGTACGTTGGCATCCTCGTGGGCGCCGGCGTGACGTTCCTGCTCGTCGGGCTCGGCGACAAGCTGTTCACGATCACCGCGACCGAGCACGACGACTCGGCGCTCTACTTTTACCCGTTCTGCTTCGTCTCGATCATCTCGTGGATCGCGCTGGTCGTCATGCTCATCGGCCTGCGCATACAGAGCCGAAAGTCGTACGTGGCGCTCACCAGCGAGGGCGACCCGCACCACAAGCAGCAGCGCCGCAGCGCGCTGGACGACTCGCCTACGGGCAGCAGCAGCAGCTCGCCAGGCGGCCCGTCGGCGTCCACGTCTTTGAGCAAGGTCAAGTCGGCCTTTGAGGAGACGTTCCGGCGCAGCAAAAACCCGCTCAAGAAACTGCTCGCCGAGCCGCGGCCGCACTTTCGTACCATCCGCAGCATCTTGCCGCACTTTTACCACGGGTACACCGAGTCCGGCCACGTCGTGATCTGGGATTTCCTGGGCCAAGTCAAGATGGACAAGCTGACCTCGGGCGGCTTCACGACGCTCGACATCCGCGCGCACTACCAGTTCTTCCTGCAGTTTGCGCTCGAAAAGCTCGTGAAGTCCAGCTCGCAAAAGATTGTCTACGTCGTCGACCTCGAAGGGCTCACTCTTACGGACACTGACGAGCGTGTGATCGAACACGCTGGTACTATCATCGAGGAAATTCAAAAGTCGTTCCCCGACAAGCTGGCCGACCTTGCTGTTATCAACGCTCCGGTGTGGTTTTCCCAAGTCATGTCGAGCCTCAAGCCCCGCATTGCAAAGCGGACTCTGGACAAGATCCATTTCTTTTCGAAAGACCAAGCAGCGGAAGAGCTGCTGGAGCTTCTGGGTGTGGACAGTTTGCCGAAGAAGTACGGCGGTCGCAACGGAGTGGAGTACGGGAAGAGCAGTCAGGAGCGAGCGCTGAATGATCATCTTCGACAAACAACGGGTCTTTTGGAGGAAACGAAGGAGATCATTAGTGGTGCAAGAGGCGCTCGTGCGGGAAGTCTCCGAAGCGACGGAGACAGCGACGAGGAAGCGTTCTTTGACTGCTCGGAATATGGTCTCCAAGACGCATTCGATGACGACGACGACATTTCGATCGTAGTCCACTCCCAGTCCGCATCCCAGTACGGTGGATCTGAACTGGTCGCACGGGGCACGCTTTCCCCCACGAAGCCTGGCGGTCGCACGCCTGCTGACAAGAAAGTTCACGACATGGAAATGGGAACGAGCATCGCGGAGGCCAAGCGGAAGTCTCAGCAGGCGTCTTCGTCGTCGCAGACCTCGGACGTCAGTAGCAATGAGCTGGCCATCACTCGCGAACCGCACGCCTGCCTGATCCTCGCCGTGTTTTTCTTCTGGTCGTTGGTCCAGGTCGGCTTTGACGAGATCCTGCCGCTCTGGTTCTTCCGGAAGCACCCGACCGATGTGGGCACGGTCCACGCAGCTGCGGTTGACTCAAGCGCCACTATCTCGTCCAAGACCATGCATCTCGCGATCAGCTTAGCAGCGATGGCATTCACGTACGTGCTTGGACAGCTTGTGATGTGCCGCTCGTCCTCGAGCGTCATGACGCCACTAGCGACGCTTCGCTTGGGTCTACTGTTCCAGATCCCAGTGGTCGGTGCCTTCCCACTTCTGAACCTCTTCCACCTCGACACTATCCACTTCGCCTCGGTGCTCATCATCGTGCTCGTGTTGCTGAAGCACGCGACGGCCGTGGTCGCGCTCCATGGTCTCATGGCTTTGCTCGACAACTCAATTGCCGTTGATCGCCGCCTCGTCGCGCACCGCGCGGCCCATGTGGTCTCGTACGTGGCGTGCCTGATCTCTGGCGGTGGTGCACCGGCACTGTTTGCGCTGCTTGGCTACTTCGCCAAGTCGTTCCCGCTGGACCAGAGCCTCCTCTACTTCGTGCAGGCACTGGGCCTGGCCTTTTTGTTCCTCTTCTCCTTTTTGATCCCGAGTCGTCTCAACTTCCCCATGTTGTTCGCCATGAGCAAGAGATAGTGAACAAGCCACAAGAAAATACATACGTTATTCCTCTCGATTTCGCATCACCTTCCTCGTTCACGCTGACGACAAAGCAACAGATATTGATTCCGGGAACCTCGGCGTGTCGGAATATGCAGTTTATTTACATCGTTTGGCTCCCTAATACTGTAATGCTACTACTGCTCGGCCACTCCGCGAACGCGAGAAGCGATCCTCCAGATCCTCCAGGGTTGGCGTGTTGAAGACGCCCCGTCGGGCAAGTGGGCGAGCGGGCTAGGAGATGCGTGCAGCGAGTGACGCTGCAGCAGAGTCTATTGGCCGGAAGAACCGAACAGCACGGCTTGGGTGACGGCGGCTCGTTAGGCGGCTGGATCGTCGTCCTCGTCTACATGGCGCTGTTGAGCGGCTGCTGGGTGGCCATGCCCGACTTGAAGTACAGGTAGAGCACCGCGAGCAGCAGCACGTTGAGCAGGATCAAAAAGTACATCTGCACGTAGAAGAGCGCATCCCAGAAGTAGATCGCGACGAAGTAGGCGATGTAGAGCCCCGTGACGTGAGCCGAGATGCCCATGAAGGACGCGACGCGCACGACGAAGCTGTACTTCTTGATGTAGGCCGCGTGGTAGTGCTCGTCGCACTTGGCGAGCATCACGTGGCGCGTGGTCTCGGCTTTGGATGCAGCGTCCGACGTGACGGCGGTCTGCACCATCAGGTAGACCACGTAGATGCCCAACAGAATCGACTCCAGCGAATACGGGTCCTTGGCCTTGGCCTCGACAAACTCCTTCTTGACGCTCTCGACCGTCTCGCCGTCGCACTCGGAGAAGGGCAGCGCGTTCTCCATGTAAATGTTCTTGATCTTGTCGTACACGATCGCGTGGAGCCAGAGCGAGAAGCCCGAGATGATCGCAACGTAGAAGTACGGCGCGCCGTAGCGGTTCGCGCTCAGCAGGCCGAGGATCCAGCAGTTGGGCGCAATCACGAGACCGTCCACGACGCCATCGAGGATACGGCCCGTGCGCGTGCCACGCTTGCACAGTCGAGCGACCTGGCCGTCGGCGCAGTCCGAGACGATCCAGAGGAACATGAGTGCGCTCGCCGCGAGCAGCGACTGGTTGGGCTGCCACGCGAGCGGGTAGTGGAACTCCGAGTCGTAGAGGCACATGGCCGAGGCCCAGCCGAGCCCGAGCCCAAAGATCGTGATCTGGTTGGGCGTGATCACGAACGGCAGGTAGCTGATGACCACGGCCGTGACGGCCGCGAGGCGCCGGTGGAAGTAGTAGTCCACGAGCTCCTCGACGTCGTACATCTTGGTCGAGACGGCGTTCTGGTAGCGCTCGAGCAGCGTGAGCGCGAGGTCCTTGGAGCGCAGCAGCGCCTTGCTCTCTTCCTCGTCGCCGCTCGCATCCGGCGCGGCGGGCAACTTGCCTGCGGGCGCCTTGGCCATACGGTGCGTCACCATGGACTTGGCATCGTCGCCGGTCGCCGTCGATTTCGTCGTCGCCGGAGCGCTAGTGCCCGGCGCCGTCGCCGAGGCCTTGCCGGTCGGAGAGGTCGCGCCGTAGGCAGCCGCCGAGTCGTCGCACGCGCCACCCTTGGACGGCGACACATCGTGCGAGGCCTCCATGTGTAGCAGCGCCATGAGTTCTGGTTCGAAGAGTCTTGGAGAGGCGGGGCGGAGGGAGATAAGAGACTGGAGGCGGCGGGGGGATGCCACACGCAATGCCAGAATACACGACGACTTGCGCTTTGTACTGTAGGAGCCAAACTGACACACGCGGAGCCCAACGGAAAAACCCGAAGAGATCCCGAAGACAGGTCACGATAGGGTGTGTAAAAAACCTCACTGTATGAGTCGGGTGGGGATGGGAGGGACTGGCCCGTCTGTTCCCCCTCTTCTGTGCACAGAAATAGACAGGGAGGTGTTGGAGATGAGGTTTTACAAAAGAGGATGAGACGCTCACCATGCCAAATGGGGCATCGCTGGGATGGCCACCAACCAGCCTCACGTGTCTCCCGATGCGCGTGCGCTATGTGTGGCCCAGCGGCTGGCGCGGCAGTGCCCGCAAATAGAAACTCTGGGGCTGTGGAGAAAAGAACCCCTCACAGCCACAGCGAGCGCAGGGGCAACCGAATCCTCGGTGGATGTGAGTCGGGAGCGGTTCTTTTGTCGGAATCCTGTTTGTTGGGGTTCTCTGGGTTCTTTCCTGTGAGAAACTGCGATGTGCGCGTAATCAGGAAGGAAATCGCAACGTGGACGTCGTCAATGCCCGGTGCGATGCGGTGTCATGCGTTGATTGCTCAAGTCCAGACGACCAAAGAGTTCTCCTTCATTTTATCCACAGAGCCATGCTCTGCAGGGAAAACTCGCGTTGTCGAGACCGAGCGGCGCTGCGTCAAGTCTTGAGGATCTCGAAGGAGCAGGAGTGCAGAATCCAGGTGAAAACGTGCAACTGTAGCCTGTCTCTGGTATTGTTTGATCCGGGCAGGTTCTTTCGATTTGCACGCGTCAGGCAGGACCTGCATGCCCGAAGAATACTGAACCCAGGAGATCCTCCCGGCTCCATCATGGAGCTCATGAAGCGAGCGCTTTGATCGGGACAGCAGCAGAAGATCGGCGTCGCAAAGATAGCGACCGTGGGTATCTATCTGCCTATGGGAAGCGATCAGGGCTCCGCGTCTCTCTTTCTCTCCTTTCTCTCTTGCTCGCTGAGCAAGAACAGAGGGAATGCCGCAGCTCTGGCATGTCCCACTCCCAATCCCTCGTCCACCTCGTTTGGCTTCGAATTCGAGCCGCAGAAGACGGTGCTCTTCACGTCACCAGCATAGAACACGGTGAGTCATCTTGGGGCCACGAAAGGGCGCGGCGCCGGTTCATGGGATACGCTGATGCCCTATTTGGGCTGGCTGGCCGAAAAGACCATGTGACCGCTTTCTCATCCGGTTCGTTCAGTCAGCGTGGTCCGACCCCCGCAGGTCCGGGCGACAGAAACGCCGATGCACTGCATGCCGTATCATAACGGCACAGATGCGACGGGTGCCCTGAGCTACGTCATACTCGATTCGGAACCCCCACCTCATTCCCATATATCGCCACGATTTCTCTGCTTTCCCTGCCTAAGATCGCCACCGCGATCTCATGGGCTGTCCATATAAATATATTCTCGCGCGACGCAGCTCCGGCCTTCTTGGCCGTCGTACTGGAGTGGACTGAGACAACGCACCCGTCTCATGAACACCTTTCTCACTCGTCTTGTCAACCGCATTTGGGTCCGTACAGATATGTAGTCAATACACCGTATGCCGCCAAATCCGGTCGGAAACAGGAGAGGGACCAAGGCGAGCTACACCCGCGTACGCTCATCTGTACGAATGGACAGTGGACCAAAGGGACGACATAAGGTTGACAGTGACCGAGGGCTCCGGCGGAGATGAAGCTATGATGCTTCAAATCCTGTTGGCCCAGTACAGTGATATCTTCCGACTTTCTGGCTGATTCAGCAGTGGCCCCCTTCGCTCCAGAAAGTCAATCAGCAATGCTGATTACGCATCCGCACTTGATGTTGAAGTGGAGAAATCCATCCATCGTCGCCCTGCTCCGTGCGATTCGTCCTGGTTTTTCAAGTCGCTGCAAGTGGGTAAACAAACAAAGCGAGGAAGAACCTTCGCTCACCATGTCGCATGCGATTGTGCTTCCTCGGGGGCGCGCCGTCGCACATAAACAGACAGCTACGCGCCACCAACGAGTATTCGCCATGGAAAGGAAAGGAACTGCCAACCGCTTCAAATCGTCCACACAAGCAATATTTAGAAACATCGTGTGCTACTTACGCAGAATTCTGATTCAAAGCTGAGCAGCTCCGATCTTCCTGCTGATCTGATGTGGCTACACCCGCCAAGTCAACGGAAGAAAGAAAAGACCGCGCTTGATGGAAGAAAGCGCGCGGGCTTGAATCAAGCAAGAAGCACGGCGCGCATGGGGCCTGAGCGCGAGCCATACATCTGCCACGGCGGAGGCTCATCCCTCCCCCCTTCTTCTCCAAGGACCCCACGGGTGGCAGGTCCCACAGTATCTCCGCGTGCGGCGGTGCATTCTTCCATCGGTCGCAATATCGGAGCACCAAGCAAACTCCAGCACGGACTCGTTGAAGCTCGATGGCGAATCTCTCTCCCACACCAGCGGCGGCGCGACGCGACGGTCGCGAGTTTCATTCCATGGAGGAACCAGCGCCCGCGCTGTCGCCGCAGTCGCGCCACGGCGGCGGAATCGGCGTCGCGTCCCCACAGACTCCGACATCCCCCGACCGCCCGTCCGACTGCGCGTACAAGCAGTGGCGCAACGAAAAACTCGCGCCGAAACAGGAGTTTCTTGAATTGGCCACGCTCTCGCTGCCCATCATCGTCACGTATGTGCTCGAGCTGCTGCCGGGCGTCGTGAGCGTCGCGCTCGTCGGCCGCATGGACTCGCCGCTGACCAAAGAGTACGTCGACGGCGCCGCACTTTCCAACATGTTCATGAATCTATCGGGCGTCGGAGTCGGCTTCGGGCTCGCGACCGCCATGGACACGCTGTGCTCGCAGGCGTTCGGCGCCGGTCGAACCAAGAACATGGGCATCTACTTCCAGAGCGGCTTAGTGGTCATGGCCGTCGCCATGGTACCTGTATTCCTCGCCAACTGGTACACCGAGGACTTGCTTCTCCTCATGGGGCAGCACCACGAAGTCTCTCGGCTCGCCGGACGATTCAGCCGGCTCAGCCTTCCGGGTTTGCCGTTCCTTTTCGTCTACGAGCTGCTCAAGAAGGTGTTCCAGGCGCAGAACGTCGTCAAGCCCATGATGTACATCGCAGTGTGGAGCAATGTCGTCAATCTCGTGCTGGGCGGGTACCTCACCTGGTACACCTCTCTGGGCTTCGATGGTGCTGCGATCGCACGGTCCATCGCGTCCGCGGCGCTGCTCGCTGGAGTCTTCCCGTACTTCATGTGGCGGCCGTCGATGCTTCGGCAGTGGTGGTGTGGATGGTTCCCGCGCGATGCCGTCTACCACACGAGAACGTTTCTCAAGCTCGGAATCCCCGGCATGTTCATGATCATGCTCGAGTGGTGGTCGTACGAAGTGATCGCGATCGGCGTCGGACTCTTACCCGACAGTATCGTCGCACTGAGTGTCCACTCGGTGCTCGTCAACGTCTCCAACGTGACATTCAATTTCTTCATGGGCATTGCCGTCGCGACGAGCATCCGAGCGGGGAACTACGTGGGCAGCGATCAGCCACTTCGCGCAAGACTCGTCTCCCGGCTTGGGCTGCTGCTGTCACTACTCGTCGCTCTGGTGCTGGTTGTGGTCATCGTAGTCTCGCGCCACGCGCTGCCTCGCGTTTTCATCAACGACCCGACCTCCACGGCTCTCGCTGCGACCGCGTTGCTCTTCTTGCTTCCGTTTCAGCTCGTGGATGCCTGCAATTGCGTGATGCAAGGCATCTTCCGTGGCACCGGCCGACAGACGTTTGCGGCCGTCGTTAACCTGTTTGCGTATTACGTCGTTGGCCTCCCACTGGGCATCCTACTAGCGTTCCAGTGCGACCTCGGTGTGAGGGGCTGCTGGATTGGATTCACTGGCGGAATCGCATGCGCGCTGGGCGCCTCGCTGATCAAGATGCGCAACACTGACTGGTATGAGTTGTCCAACGCTGCGAAAGAGCGAACGACACTAGAGAGCGTCACGAGTTCGCTTGTGTGAACAAGATCACCGTCGAAAGGAACGATGTGGGTGCATGCATTTACTTCAATGCATACCGTGAAGAAAACAATGGTGGTTTGAATGGAATGCCGTTTGTGAATTACTGATTAAACGACGCCCTTCTTGTTCTTTGGTACCACGGCTCTTCTTGACCTTTTGTTCATCACGTGAAGAGGGGGCAGCTTGGGCTTGAACGACTTGACGTCGGCATGTATGACCCGTTTTGTGGTGGAATCCGCGGGTTTTGTGGAGTTCGGTTCGCTTTTGCCTCCGTCGCCTTCGATTATCCCTTTCGCGAGCACCGTAGCTATGTTTCGACCAGTAGATGGCGTCCAGTGCCGTCCTTTCAGCACGCTCAGCGCGAACCAAAGCTCTTCTGTGTACTGGATGAATATCGCGGAGAAGACAGTAGCAGTCAGCGCGATCGCGCCCAGGGACCATATCTGTCACGCGACTTTTACCGTCAGCGGGTGAGCCGACTACGGTAACAACAGAAGAAGCACCGCACCTCAAATGTGGACTTGTTTCTGGGGTCGTCGGTCACACAGGCGATCACGCCAACGAGTCCTGTCCAGGCTACGAGCGACGACCCGTAGAGACGAAGCCAGTTTACCTTCATAGAGCCCGTCAGTTCGCGTCATGACAAACCAACCATCTCCAAGACCACTCACGAGGGAGAACATACACGGCCGCATCCACACGTTGAACACGGCGAGACACAGTCTACGTGAACGCAATAGGCTCGATGAGAACATTTCCTGGTTCATAGATCCATCATCGTTCTTGGCTTACCCGTGCAACGTACAACAAACGCAGAGCGCAAGGGGATTCGCGTTTCCGAACGCGATGACGGTCTGTTGTACCACGTAAACTACGGTATCAGTGAGGGCAGGAGATTCTCCAGAGCCGCCAACGTACCAATGCAAGCGGAGCGTGGAGACCGTGCACGACCGAAGTGTACCGCACGTCCGTCCACAACGTTGGCTGCGGTTTGGAGGATTCGCAGTTGAGTTGAATGCCGACACCGGATGCCAGTAAGCCATACAAAACGGTTGCCGCGAAACCGAGTGCGATGTGCCCAAGCCTGAGCCACGTGAAGCAGACCGGATCGTACACGGGAATCGCGAACAGAATGCCACCCCGGAGATAGCCGAGGAAGAGACACTCGAGTGGTAGTAACAGCGCGATCATCAAAGGCAAGACAGCCCAGCTGCTGAACGCGCGTAGTGCAAGTGTGCAAATATCCTCGACGGGGCTCGACGTGGGTTGCGGCTTGAAAAGCGGGAACCGTTTGGTTCCGAGCACGCACGCAAGCACAAGAAGCGCTAGGAACGCCGCGACCGCTAAGTAAAAAGTCATGTGCGGATACTCGGAAGCTTTTTCGTGGGACCACAACGGGTGCAATAATAAGAGGCGGAAAAACTTGCGTGAGGAGTGAGTGAGCCATGATGGGGGACCTTAAGCAGCAAGTGGAGTTGGACATACCTTCGCGGGTGTCTTGCTGTTAGTTGGCCACGGTACGACAGGCATAAACGCCACAGCAGCAGCCTGAACGAAAGGCAGCAGCTCAAGCAACGTGACGACCGCCACCAAGATGCGCGTCATGGGGGAGTGCCTCTGTAGCGGGATCCGCTTTTCGATTGGCCCTTCCCAGGTGCCAACGAAAGGCCGAAGGCGGCGGCTCGCGCGATCGGCCGGTTTGAACACTCTGGGGAACTCGAAGAAGTCCTCTTGGCTCTCTGGGAACTGCAGCATCGAGCGCGCCGTGGCGCTAATACGCAGCCCCATGAGAACAAACACGAAGATGAGGAAGCCCGCGAGCGGCAGCTCAAAGTAGAGCAGCCCACTTCGATAACCGCATTGGGTCCCTGAGTACAACTCGTCGCACACGCACACTTCGTTGGTGGTCCTGTCGCTCGCCGTCGCGGCGCACGCGCCGTGGAAACACGCGACGCCGCCCGTGCACATGATGATCTCCAGCGAGTTGAAGCGCCACCCCGTAACGAGTGTACCTATGTGGTGTTACCAGATACGAACTGATAATGTTCGTATTGTTCGATGTAACTTTTTAGTTAGCTCTTCGCCTCTGGCTGCATTCCACGTCAGACTCCTGAACCAGGGCCTTCAGTCGAAAAAGCGAAGCCAGTCCACGAGGGCACGCGAAACACGGGACGAGGCAGCGAGATCTCCCCGACCGATGGCCGCGCCAGCGCCCCAGTACCGCTACCTCACGCCCGAGGGCGCCAAGGGCCTGCTGCGCTACAAGTACAGCGGCAGCGACGCCTCGCTGCTGTACAATTACGTCATCTCGCCCATCGCGCAGTGGCTCGTGGACCACGTCATCCCCGAGTCCCTCGCGCCCAATGCCATCACGATCTTGGCGCTGTCCCTCGTCGCGCAGGCCCACCTGTGCATGCTCTACTTCTCGCCTAACATGGAGGAGCAGGCGCCGCGCTGGGTGTACGCCGCCGCCGGCATCTCGCTCGTCGTGTACCAGATCCTCGACGTCGCGGACGGCAAGCAAGCGCGCAAGACCGGCAACTCGTCCCCGCTCGGCCTGCTCTTTGACCACGGCTGTGACGCGCTCAACGTCGTGATCAGCGCGTGCACGTTCGCGTCGACGATTCAGACCGGGCCGACCTACTGGGTGCGTTGTGCATGTGATTGTTGTGCGTACATGCTGCTCTGTGTTTCTCATGGTGTCGTGACCTTTCAGAGTTTGCTGCTCCTATTGTCCCCCGCGATGGTGTTCTTCATGGCGACATGGGAGGAGTATTACACTGGCACGCTCGCGCTGCCCATCATCAACGGACCGAACGAAGGCCTGGCGATCATGTACTCGTTCTACTTGGCCACCGCTGTCATCGGCCCCGGGTTTTGGCTCCAGCCCAATGTGCTGGTGCCGTCCCTTCGCAACAACGAGGCGTTCGTCATCATCACGTTCATCGCCAGCGTCGGCCAGTGCTTTGTGAGCGGTACGTACTGAGGCCTATGCGTGCTGTGATTCATTGTTCGTGGACTTATCTTGTTCCTGCGTAGCCGTGATCGCGATCAAGTCCCTCGAGCGCCGCGCGCGCGACGGAGCCACTGCGATCTTGGGTATCATGCCGTTTGCCGCACTCGTCGGTCTCTCTGCGCTGTGGGTGCTCTGGTCGCCATCGGACATTTTTGCGGACCACCCACGCCTCATCATGTGGACCGTCGGGTTCTTCTTCGCTAAGGTAAACTCGACCCCTCGGTGGTCCGCCCGTATTTCAATCGTGCACGATGCTGACGTTTCCTTTGACCGTTCTGGTAGATGGTCATGCACATGATGCTCGCTCATATGTGTGAAGAACCTTACTGGCTGCTCCGGAAAACGTTCTCGATCCTGCTGGCTGGTGCCCTGCTGCTCGTCGTCGGCGTCGTACCTTGGGTGAGTCCAGCCTGTCTCACCCGGGCACCATCCTGTCCACCTCACGGATACTCACGCCATCGCTACTGGAAAACAGGGACACGAGAAACTTGTGGCCGAGCTGTTCTTCGTTCTCGCTCTGGGCTCTTACCTCCACATGGTCTATTTCTTGGTCCAAGAACTCGCCAATTTGCTCGACATTTTTGTCTTCAAGGTGAAGAAGAAGCAAGGCTAGATTGCATACTCGGAAAGATTGCAACTAGAGAGACGGCAAGGTGGTGAGGTGTCAATAAAGCAGACTTCAGGGTGTCATTTATACTGTAGCAGATCATAAAATCATGTGCCTACGTCAGCGGACGACACCGACCAAACCACCCGGAGCATCGGTCGGTGGTCAACAGAGCTAAAACGAATGCCACTACGACAATGAGAAGCGCCACCCATCCGAATGGGCCTAGTAGTACGCTTTGTGGTGATGACTGGAAGCGCACACAACAGATGACGGATTAGAGAGCAAGACATGACGATCAAGAATGTCGGCAATCCACATACCGGTTGCGAACGGGCGTCCTTGAGTGACACCTGGATTGTAGTAATGCGGTTGTCGATGACCTGGTACTGGTTTGAGAGCGATCTGCTCACTTCAATCGACTGGTGCACTTCTTGCTGCAATTGCTTGATTTGGCTCGTGAGAAGCTCGATCTGCAGGCACAAACATTAGAACACTATCCCTATCTCCAATTCTCACGGCACGTCATGACTGACCTTGTGATTCTGGAGCGAGCCAGTCGTTCCTAAGCTAGCCACCTCAGTCTTCACTTGCACGAGGTCAATCTGATTTTTTTGCTCTTGCAGCTCAGCATCATTGCGACGTTGCCTGGCCTCGGCTTCGAGCTCGTTTAAACGAACACGAAGACCACGCAGTTCGCCTTCCAGATCATCCTGCGCAGCAAATTAGAGTCGCGACTTAGACTTCAAAACTACGCGAGGGAGCACGACTAATCGTCAAATTTACCTTGATGTTGACCTGAGACTGGAGCAATCGATCTTGGACGAGCTGGGAGAGTTGGTCGTTCAAGTTCTCGAGGGTCGGGAACATACCGCTGGCGTGTTTATCGAACTCGGCCTGGTTTCGGATGAGCTCTTCCTTTTGCTGAACCAGTTGCGCGATCGTCGTTTCCATGTGCTTTACGTGCCTAACGTATTTGCGCATCTTTTTCGCAGACAGCGGACCACGAAGTTGACGGTCGACAACGTCATCCAGATCGGACTGAAGAGGAGGCTCGAGGTTAAGATCGTCTTCGTCATCCTCGATATCATCTTCTTCTTCTTCGTCACCACGATCATCGTCGTCATCGTCGTCTGTGAGCAGCTCGTGGTTGGTAAAGTCGATCGCTTGCTGGACATAATCCTTGGAAAACTCGCCCAGCATGCGCGCCGTCGTGTGCGGCGGCGACGTCATGGAGCGCCCGCGCGTCACCGGAGTGCCATTGCGACGGGCTCCGTCACCACCAAAGGTCCGGTTCTCAAAGTCCTCAGCGCGCTTGGCGTGCGGATTCCACCGCAGGATCGCCTCGCGCCCGAGCTTCTCGTTGCGCACGTCTGAGAGCTCCGCGAGCCGCATGCGGTCCGTGCGCTCCGTGCGCGAAAGCTCCATCAGTCGCTCGCTGGTCTTGCTCCGCTTGGGCTGCGGCGTGCGGAAGTTCGGATCGAACCGAGGCGGCGCGCTGGCTTGGTCCGCGCTCGGCGGGATGTTCTGGAGGTTCTCTTGGTGGTACCGCGCGACGTCGCCGCTGCCCTCCTTGCTGGTGGTGCCCGACACGTTCACGTCCATCGCAAGCGCCACGAAGTTCTGCAGCTGGGACCGGTGCTTCATGATCATCTCGTCCATGTACTCCTCCTGGCGCCGCGCCTCGTCGTCGCCGTCGTCGCTGCCGTGCGGGACGCCGAGACCCACCACCGTGTCCTCGTCGTTCACGCGGCTGAGGCTGTCGGTGTGGCTGTGGCTGGTGTGGTGGCCGTGGCTTCCCACGCGCGGGAAGGACCCGCCGCCTGTTGGCAACGCGCTCTCCGTCTCCACCGGCATGTTCGAGTCGTCGGGATCGAGGCGTTCGCTGGTCGGGTGCTTTTCCGCGTTTTTGTTCTTCCGTGGCGCCAACAGGCCCAAAAGCCGACGCGGGGTATGTGAGGGCGGGTGATAGGGTTTTTCCTGGAACTGGCCGAAGGGCGGGAAGTCACGACTGTGATTTGACAACTTTGGAGCGACAGATTGCTGAATGACGGTCGATTGATGGGTTCAACACCTACGAGAATGGGGGGATCGTTGTATTTACCAGAATGATGCCAACGGACACTAGCACTCTACGCCTTGGCCTCGCCATCCTCCGACATCATGGTGGTGTCGCTAGTGGGTGACAGAACGCTCGAGGGCGACAACGTGTCCGCAGCGCTGTCCATCTCGCTCATCATGGAGTCGTTCGCCTGTAGCGAGGGAATGAGATCGGTTCCATTTCCAGCAACACCACCGAGCGAGAGGCGTACCTCAGAGGGGGCCAGCTGAGCGAAGAGCTCACGCCGCAGACTCTCGTGGGCAGGGCTCGGCTTCGTAAAGCGGATCGTGGACGCCTGGTCGTTTGTATAGACATGCTCGAGCGACTCCTCAACGCACGCCTCGACCGAGCTGACAAACTTCTCAGGATCCCGACGGAACCTGTCATCACGGATCATACACCAACAGTTAGCTCCTGGACCCTGATCGTCGGCACCTGCATCACTCATTCAAAAGCGTACACTTCAAGCGCGTTCGGGTTCACAACCGTAGTGTTCGGCGGAAACTCCTTCATGTAGAAGATGCTCTTGAGGTAGGTCAGCACAGCGACCATGTAATGGAGCTCGGGATCCCATTGCGGGAACTTGGGTGTGAGGTCGAGCTCTCTCGTCTGCAATAGACACAATCGAGTTAGCGAATCAATAATGCAACAGCCAGCGCGATGGCGGAATATGTTTCTCCTCGCACCTCAGGGTGGACATACGGGTGGAAGATCTTGGTGTTGAACGCGATGCGCGGATAGGTTCCAGGGCCATTGTAGCTGCCCCACCAACAAAGAGTTAGCGCATTCACCGAAACGGGTTGATAAGCCGCACAACGAACGATTCCTACCTGTCTGGGAGATGGATCGTGAACTTGAAGACGCCATTTCGATAGAGCCCCGTGTGAATGAAAATCGTCCCATACCACGTGCGCGAATGGTCGAAGCTGGGCAGCACGTAGATGCCACCAGGGACGTGTTGCCGCAGGTGCTTGTACTCGATCATGAGCCCATAGTCCTTCATGGTCTGCGAGCGATAGCGTTGAAGCGACGACATCTGATCACCACTGCTGGATGGACGCAGACTCTGCCCGTCATCTTCATCCGCCACATTGTTTCTCGCCGAATCGGCGCCGCCGTTGCTGCAACGCACAGCACTATCGTGAGTTTAAACGATGTCCTCGTCGGTGCACCGAGCCGCGCAGTGCGCGAGCGAGCGCGAACCTACCCGTCGTCGTTCTTCAATCGCCGCAGCATGCTCGCGATTTATCCAAGGTCCGTGTTTTTGAACGCACGAAGCGGTCAAAATCTCGAGGACCTATCGCACCTAAGAGAGCTATAACAGTGCTTCGCCTAGCTTGTCCCTCTCACGCGGGAATGTCACAATTGCCAGCTCGCGGTTGCGGAATTTCTCCACGACGTGGAAAGCTATGGCGAGCAACATCGAGCGGTACGGGTCGGCGGGCGTGCACACCGTCGAGGGCAACCTCGCCGGCAGCCGAGCCGCGCGCCTGACCAAGCAGCGCGAGAAGCAGCAGAAGGAGTACGAGAAGCAGAAGCAGGAGATCCAGCACGCCCACCAGCGCGGCACGCGCATCGATGAGAACTTCGAGTCGCGCGTCGGCGAGGACGATGCCGAGTTCAAGGTGCGTCTTGTGTGCCTTCGGAACTGTTGACTGTCAGAGCTGTGCGGCACGTAGAACTTACACTTCATCTTCTCTATGATACAGCGCCAAACCGTGGGGTTGGTCACCGCGGACGAGTTCCGGCGCAGGCGCGAGCAGCTCAACAGTGCGAAGCCGAGTGCTAAGCAGGACGAACCAAAGTGAGTTAGTAATGTCGAGCCCTTATGACCACTATATGGTCTTACTCTATACGGTCGTGCGTTTGATAGATCGGTGGTCCAGAACAAGAAAAAGAAGAAGCGCAAGGAGAAGAAGGTCGGGCCACTGTCTTTCAATCTTGACGGAGAGGACGGCAATTTTGGCGACTTTGACGAGGGCGACGCACCGACGAAGAAGAAGGTGAAGAAGATCATGAAGGACCCCGAAGTCAACACAGACTTCCTGCCAGATAAAGAGCGCGAGCGCGAGGAGGAGTTGGAGCGACAGAGATTGCGTCGGGAGTGGGAGGCCGAACAAGAACGCATCAAGAGTGAGGCATGCATGTGTGAAATGGGTTTTCTGTCTTTGTTCACTCCAGCTCACTCCACCTGGGTGTTGACCATCAGATGAGGACGTGACTGTCACGTACAGTTACTGGGACGGTTCGGGTCATCGACGAGAAATCACGGTGAGACAGATATGTGCGATTGAGCTTGCCGGCGCGGTCACCCTGATGACGAGTGTTGTCGGGCTGGTGCATAGATTCCAAAGAAGACGACGATCGGCAAGTTCCTCGAGATCGTGCGGCAGCAACTCGTTACGGAGTTCGCAGAGCTTCGTGGTGTGAGTGCCGAGAATCTCATATATGTCAAGGAAGATCTCATCATCCCTCAGGTTCGTTCGTTCGAGGTGGTCGAAGGAATGTGAATGGCTAGAGATCGATGCCAACCGTGTCTGGCTCTCGCAGAACTACTCCTTCTACGACCTCATCGTGACAAAGGCTCGAGGGAAAAGCGGGCCGCTTTTCCACTTCGATGTTCATGACGACGTCCGAATGATCCACGATGCCCGAGTTGAGAAGGATGAGGTAAGTCATGACACGCACACACCGATGTACGACACATCATCATGTCCTCTTTGCAGTCTCACCCAGGTAAAGTCGTCGAACGCCACTGGTACGAGAAGAACAAGCACATTTTTCCCACCAGCCGTTGGGAAGTGGTACGTGGAGTCTTCGTACACTTACCGGCCTTTAGATCGACCAATGCTTACGTTGTGGCTCTGTGATTATGACGACAGTATGACCCGAGCGTGAAACGGGACAAGTACACCATTCGAGGAGACGAGGTCAATGCCAAGAAGTAGCATGTGTCAAGTTTCCGTTGCCATTTTGCCCAACCGATTTTGAACTGAACCGCAAGATATATATTGACGACCTCTCTACTGATCGGACCGCACGACGAGCCGTTTGCCGCGTTTCCATGCACGCGGCAGTCGCACTCAGCTTCTTATTCGTCTTCGTCGGTGTGGATGAACTTGGAATACGATGTGTTCTGGCACTCACCGTTGGCATCGAAAACAGCCTTGTAGAAGGACCCGTCTGCCCCAACAACTATCAAAAAAATGAACGTCAGAACACACACGCGACATGGCGGTAACAGCTCAACAAGCTCAACGTACCAACAATCGTGTTCTTTTCGGCACCGAAAGCACAAATCGTACGGGTTTCAGGCACACGGAACTGAGCAAAGCTCCACTCAGAGCTGAAGTATTTCGGCAAAAAGCCCTTGAAGAACGAGAAACTGCACAGAACGTCAGTCAGAATGCGTTGCAACGTTGCATGCCGACAGATATCTAACCTGGACTTCGAATTCTCAGTGCCTTCTTCATCCCCGCCACGCCCGTTACCGCTGTAGGGGCCACCAATAGACTGAGGGGGCGGGGCAATCGAAGTGTGTTCCGTTCCAGGCATACCGGATCCTTCGGCGGTCAACCCAAAAATGTGAACAGTTCCCTTGTCACTCGAGCATGCCAGGAGCTGTGTGGTGGGGCTGAAGCAGATGCTGTAAATCTCGGCCCGGTCAGCGCCGCGTCTATATGAAAACAAGCCCGACATCCGAATTAGCGTAAGATCCAATATTATGTGGCGACGGATAACAGTCCTCGCACCGCAACTCCTGCATGATCTGCCCACTCTGTGTGTCGAAGACGCGGATCAAAGTACCCTTGTCGGAAGAGGTGGCAAGCCGCGTGCCTTCCAGGTTCAACGCAATCTATCATAGCCCCATACGTGAGTCTTCAGTGTTGCTCGTCACCCCCAGTCAGCCAGCTTGCAACTCACCTGTGACAGCTCGGCTTCGTGGGCGGTGATGAGCGTGGTCTTTCGCAAGTCGTACAGCTCGATGCGGACTGTACCGCGACTGACGCCAGGACAAGCGAGCACCGTGTTCGAGGAGCTCGGGCACAGCGCGCAGAGTCCCTTGGGGTTTGCGATCGTCTCGATGTGGTCAACCAGCTTCAAATCCGCTGTACATGAGTTGAAGAGAGTCAGCGGCTGTTCGCAAACGCACTATCACACTCTTCAAACGGGCACTCACCGAAGTTGTAGACGTAGATTTTGTTCTGAAGCACAACGACGACGCTGTAGATAAAACACGCTCCATGAATCCCACGCGCTAGCATGATCAATCCCGATCATGGAGTACGCACCGATCACGACGGAGCTTGACTGCCTTGACCTCACTGCGAAAGCTCAGCTCCCCAATGTTACGGCTCTGGTGGTCGTCCCAGATCATGACCTATACCAGAACACCCGAAGAGATCTCAGACCTATCATACCCTTGCGGCGGACTGAATAAGTAAACAACTCACTGACCTTGTTCGGGGGGTACCGAGGGTTACGACCTCCGCCCACGAGCGCAAGAATGTTGCACCGGAAGAGCATCTCCACGATCCCAATGCCCCCATTCGTGAAGTCTAATCCGTCAACAATCAACAAGCATGACACATTGATCAGCACCGGTCCGCGCTCTGGGATTCCTCACGATGTGTTCTTACCGCGGTGAAACGTCTCTTTGAACGGGTCGCAGTTGAAGATCTTGAACCCGGAATCGGTGCCGCACGCGAAGCATCCTGAGCGCAACACACGTACACGTAGCAGATTAGCGTCCAGACTGACAGTCGCAAGCAGCGCGTCCACGACGCCAGCACCACGCACCGGAATCCTGGTTGAATCCCACGAAGAGCAGCTCGTTCTGCTGCTCGCGGCTGAGGTTCATCGATGACATGGTGAACAGGCCTGCTTGAGGCGGGCGAGCGAAGGTTGCGCGGTGCTAGTTGGTTGGGTCGTCGGAGCGGCTAGGCGTCTGCAGACCGATGCGCGATCGCCTTCTTCGCCCAAGTTCTGTCTCCGTGGTCGGCTTTGCCTCAATGAAGAAGCGATAGAGAGAGAGAACAACACCGAGCATGTGGGTTTTCTTTCTCTTCTTCGACGAAAAAAACAGAAAGATTACGCACAAAGATGCTGTGAATGCGTATTTACGGTTATACACATACAGATGAGCAGTATATCAGAGACAGACTACATCTCTCCGCATACATCCAATATGAAAGGTTATGTGTTATCAAGATCCATCTATTCATGCGTCAATGCCAAGTCTGCTTGTCGCGAGGCGACAGCGGACGCACGTCGCGCTTGGAAGGCGACTCCCACTGGTGGTTGTTGTCTTCTTCGTCTTCCTTGATAACTTCTAACACAACGTCTTTGTCGGTGTTTGCGTCGTCTAACTAAAGACCTACTCTGCTTGCGCTGGCCACGGCGGAGCTTCCGCGGGGAGAACACCTCCGGGCGGATCACGCTCGGTGGCTCGCTCGTTCCGATGAGCCACTTGGACGTCGACTTGAGCACC
This sequence comes from Pythium folliculosum, assembly GCA_023336295.1. Classification (NCBI taxonomy): domain Eukaryota; phylum Oomycota; class Peronosporomycetes; order Pythiales; family Pythiaceae; genus Pythium; species Pythium folliculosum. Next base: position 97,666 of record JAADWV010000035.1, read on the forward strand.
TCACGCAACTCGTCGCCAATGGACGACTAGTGGCGCTGCTCAACCGTCCCAAACTAGTCCTCGATCACTGTCAACGGCTTGGCCGGCGGTCGCCACTACCTCCCAGCATGAGATGGTGGAGTCCCGATCTTGGTGCAAGAATCGTGTCTGCATCAGGCAATGCTGAACGCTCGCAAGCGCACCCAGCAGACCTCGACTACTACCACGTGCTCAGCGATGGTACGCGGCGACAAGGACGCCGTCAGCGAGGCTGGACTCAGCAACTGACTGGACTCAGCAACTGACTGGTTGGCCGGCATGTCCTAGGGAATAGGGTGGGGAGGCGGCAGGAAGCTGCGGCACCCCGTCGGAGGCCTTGGCCGCACAGCCTCAGATAAAGCGAGCGAGCTTGTATAGGTGGCGGTGACGTCGAAAGTCATTCACGCGGAGAAGTACTTGCGCAGACGTTGGCCGGCTAGCAGAGACGGCCGGCCATGGATAACGTGGACAACCATTCGATCGCACCCCCATGGCTTACTCAAAAGCGATTGCAGTAGGGTGCCGAAACCACAAACAGCAGCACACTGAATCCACTGAACACGACCAACTTCCAGCCTGGGGACTGAATCCACTGAACACGACCAACTTCCAGCCTGGGGAGAGGAGGTTGTTGAGGTTTGCCGGCGACGCATGGAAAAGCAGAATGCGACAATTAGTATTGTAGGGGATTGTCATAGGCAATAGATCCGACCCGATATTTCACTTTCGGCTGCGGGATGTTCCCGCAGGCCCGAGAGCCAACCAGTGGTTGGCGGAACCTTAATGGAGAACAGCGATTGGTCCCGAGCATTTAGAAGGCTGACGATGCTCAACACCGATGCTCAATGAGGAGTAGAGCAAAGCGATGACCCAAGTAGAAGTTGACAAACATTCTGACATCGAAAATTTCGTAGTTCCTTAAAAATATTCACCGGGTAACTCGCCACCATCACCTCCCAATCCCAATCCCCACCACGCTCACACCTACTGACATAAAGTACAGTGTCGCCCCACGACTAACATCGCTCCTCCAGTATCGATACTCTACACTGCAGTGGTTTTGAGTCGACACGCATCTGCGGGGATCTTTCGTGAAGACACGAATACACAGTCTGGCCAGCTGGCAGCGGGCCCTGACTTCCCTGAAGCCCTTGTGCTTCGTGGCCACGTGCGAGTAGAGGTTCGTGTAGCCGGCGCCGCTCGTCCGCTTGAGGGTGACGCCACAGACACGGCAGCGGTCGCCCTCGTCGTCGCGCACCTGGTAGAAGTAGTACGAGGCGGCGATACGCTGGCGCTTATCGAGCACGGGAGCGAAACCGGAATCCGTGGTGGTGCGAGGGAAGCTTGGGAGGGCGATGAGCTGGTCGGTTGGGTTCGGCGAATAGCGGAATGGCCCAAACGCTGCCGAGGAAGACAGTTAGAGGACTTAACTACTGTGAGGGCCGCACGACCAACCGTGCACCTCCTAGAGTACACGACCAATGCTTTCTTGGTGCAGACCACGGCCAGCCATTTCGACCGACGGAACCGGGTTCTCTAGACACACGGGTTAGTAGAAATAGAATACCGGGTCGGACCCGAATCTCTGAAATATAGAAATAGTTTTGTTCTGAGCCCTGCTCACCGCGGGTCCCGGTCTAACAGCTGCAAACGCGCACACGTGATCGTCATCAAGGACGGGCAGCAACAAGTATCCGCAGGGATGTGCCGGCGGCGCGCCACCACTATCCTTGCTTTGTATGCTTGATTTGGCGGTGGCGTTCAAAGCCCGCGCGCGGCCGACCTCCGTAAGCACAACATCATCGGACGCTGATGAAGCTCAACTGCTTTCTATTCTGCGTGCGAATGGATGGACCCATCTTGCGTTGAACGATGCCATAAGCCGCGACCTTAGAGAAGCGTTTGGTGGTGCTGGCATCAATGACGCTTCACACCACCACATTGAAGAGCTCTCGAGCAGCAATGATGACGAAGCTCGCTCCACGCCGCCCCAGTACCTCCAGATTGAAGCGGCTGCCAGCGGATCTCTAGACGGCGCGATTTCTACTTCGAACAGTAAGCTGTTCAATATATTTGATGGGCATTTTTTGCATCTCATACATACTGAGTTGTTGACGTATGAGAGGGTGCGAGAGATGGTTTGGATACATTTAGAGAGCTGAGTTTTTTTGCACACCAGACTGCAACAAGGGGTCTTAACGGGTCCTTTGTGCCGAATGTGCAAATGACCCGTTAAGAGTATATGAGCAAAGTAGCGCGAACATACGAAGGGATCGAATCTCTATATCATGCGGTGGATTGGGCGTTGCATACAAACCACCAGCTCGAAATGCCAGGAGAAGGTGACGCACGGCCTTGGTTAGGCTAAACCCTTTCGTTGCCGATTTTCGTATAATGACCACTTCATCGTCATTTAAACTTTTACAACCAGACCAGACGTACATAAAAAAACAAAATCCAGGGCGAAAGACCGCTTTTTGGTTGTTTTGAACCAATCGGAAGCCTCTGGTCAAACGAAGTTATCCGAACTTCACTGAAAGATTGAAACAAAACGTGTAGACTACGCAGAATCGGTTAGCTAACTGCCGTGGCGCTGCCAAGTGGGCCAAACATGTACAGTAAGTGGGATCTAGGAGGACAGAAAACGGGGATTCTGGCGGTTGCGTCATCAAATCATGGACCTGTCAGCCATCATCTTCCCACTGGATGGGAGCGGATATGGCGGGCGGATTTTCGGAGCGTGGTGTCGACTCTCCATTTTCCAAACACCCAGAAAACCGAGGATGCAGTACATCTCGGACGTGCTAAGTCAAGCAATTGACGATATCGAGGGTTTTCTCGATAGCACGGTCCATTGCCCTCCATAATTCCACCGCCGTGAGGTAAGGCTGTCCGTGAAGTAGATTGGCTCGTTGTGGTGCAGCTCACCCTCTGCTGGTGTCACATATCGCGTTGCACGGAAGACTCCTGCAACCATGTTGAACGGGTCGTACGTCACCTTTGCGCTGACAACCCGCGCGCCTTCATGGGGGAGGATCCCCACGCCATGATGTCCGGCCCAGTAGACCCTGCCCGTGTGCGGGTAGCTGACTTCATTTGTCGTGCATTTGAAGCGTCTGGGGTATGTATAGTACTTCGCGCACGTGAGTGTTATACTTACAATGTGTTGTCCCCCTACGTAGCTGAGCGTCGTTATGCTTGCGCGTCGGGTCGCCTATTACCGCGATAGTCTTCGCCACATGCGATCGTTCCAGTCGGTGGCTTTTGCTTCACGATGTGAAGATCGTGTGGTTTCGTACGACAGGATGGTCGTTAGGCGCATGTCTGTGCTTGAAGATCTCAAGTTTTGTTTCGAGATGGTGGTGCTTGGCGTTGAGCTGGGTTTGCCAAGCGCAGCTCAACTCCTTCGTCACATGTTAGACTGCCACCACGTGGCGGCAAGAGAGCGTCGGATCAGAGCCAGTCACCCGAGTGGCAACGATGAGGGCAGAGGTGATGCTGGCCGAATACATTGGTACTCTAGGGATAGAGCATGGTAACATAGCAAACGCGTGAGTGAATCTTCAAACAGATATATTTCTCTTACAGTTCAACAATGCTACCTGGGAAGTCGTCTGATGATGGTGCGCCTGACTCAATCTCTCGTGGACTACGATACTCGATAAAGTCTGTCGTGTTGGTACCAGCTCTCGTACCGGGAAACATGGCGAGCTCGTTATTCTGATGTTATTTTGTTTTCGTTTTTTGTGCTCCGAATTGGAAGGCAAGATGGTGTGCGTGACTAGCACTAAACGATGTTGATGGTCCGCATGATACGAGTTGCCTATTGCTGTTGCTCGAAATCAACGTGCAGCGAGCACAAGGTGGTGCGAGTACTACGGTAATCACAAGTGGCTGTAATCACAAGTGGCTCGACCTGACGAAGGAAAATACTTCGACAAGTCCCTCTTTGTATGTGACTGGGAAACGGATTGTCGAAACCAGCTTCCAAGCCAGGCAAAAGGCATTGGTGCAGCTTTGTCGGTGCCGTGTACATGGCAATCGAGTCAAGGCAATACGTCGCAACTTTGGCAAAAAGCAAATATCTTCGAACTTCAGCATCGCTGGGGGGTCGAAGACGGTATTGTGCGAGAAAATGTGGGTCACTTCCTTCATTTCTGGGATATCAACGGGATCGACCTCTGTGATGTCTGCCGTGACAACCTGGAGCTTCGCCAGACGCGGTTCGTTTTTGACGTTCTCCGCGATGATTTGTTTCGTTAATGCAGTTAGCTCTGGCCTCATCTCGACGCAGACAGCTTTGGCAAATCGACTTTGTATCGCGACTTGAATCGACACATTTCCGACACCAGATCCGATGTCTGCAAAACTGTCATGTTGAAGAATATTCCCAAACGTTGAAAGCACATATATCACACCAACAAGCGACATCTCACCAGCGTTCAGGCCCGTGCGACCTGAAGGCTGACGGATGTCGGCACGTGAAATGTGCTCGAGCAGGTTGGTGACAAGATTGTACGTCTCAGTCTCTGAGAGTGGTTCCAGAGACGATAAATCGCCGAACGGAACGTGGCGGAATGCCTCGAGAAGAGACAGCACGCCGTCGTACATTTCTGCTCTCTTGCCGTGCGATGGTGCATGTAACTCGGCTGTTGCACGCCCAAGATCATTGTCCACGTCAGCGATCGGCTCTCCAGTTCTTCCACGTGCCAAAGCAGGCACGCTAGAGGTTGTTGATCTCGATTCGACGCCAAAAGCACGACTGGATTGCTGGTTTTTGCGTGTGGCTGCTGGTTGATCGGCAAGCTCCTCGTGACTTGTGGTGCCCATGAGCCAATCGAAAGCGTCTTCTTCCTCCATAGGGGGGAAATCGAGATTCATCAGCGTAGCGTCGAGCGTGACAGCCTCGGCGACGGGTTTCGCTGCGTTTGGGTGCTTTCGGAGTTGGTGCTTAACGTACGTATTGTACTTGGCGAAGGGTGGGTGATCGCAAAACTCGCACTGCAAATGCCTTTCATTTCTGGCTCGCCGCTTCTCGCGAGCTGCGACGTTCTTCTCAGACGGAGAATGCGCCTTGCAGTTCCCCAAGTGGTCAAGCACATTGCGCCATTTGGCTCCTCGGTATACACAAGGAATCGAGCACCCAGGTTTGTACGATCTCGGGTATGCGCGTACGTCCCCAAGAAGTGACGATCAGTTGTACGGACAGGGGAACTGGATCGGCTGGTGCACAATCACACTTGATGGCTCGCTGTTGACAGCACACACGACGTGGAGATACACTTGCTGTACGGTGAATAGCATACGTCATATTGCACTGAAGCACAATACAATCGCCTTGCATTACCCGTAGTTGCTGTATCCTTTTGGATGGCTGTACCTCCTCGGAGATCTTCGACAGCGAAAGCAAGCCCTCCCCATCCATGCAAACCAAGACACAAACCACTGAGGCGTTGTCGAGTGTTGTCATATCACGAGCGCACACCGGTGTCGCGTCGAATCGTTCAGCGTACAGCAGATGCCAGATAAATGGTCTCATGCCGTGGCAACGTTGCTTGTCAAGTAAGTCTTCCACAGCCGTGGTGAGGGCGGATGCACCATAACGCAAACAATTGTCTCCGCAACTGAAAACACCCCCGCGGAGTGGTATAGTGTATCTTCGCGTGACTTTCTTTACCCCTCGTATATCTTTCATTGCAAAAATTGCTGACGGTATGGTTTTATCCAATGACATCGCGAACGGAAAACGCGTTAAATGCCCATAATCCAGTCATTGTGATAGTATCCAACAAAAATTTGGGCCCAAAAAGCAGAAAGTACTACCGGAAAACAGGGTTAAATAGCCACGTTGTCGTCATTTAGAACCTTCACTATGGAAATTCAAGTATACAAAAAGTTCAAGTAAAAACAGTGGCAACGAAAGGGCTAATGATCTGCTTTTTATGGCCAACATCCATCGCGTCGCAAAGCACCTGCTACTATGATTTAAAAATTCGTGCTATGTTCCTGCTCTTTTCATGACTGGTAAAAAAAGGTCAATAAGGTTCGCACAGTGCGCCACCAACTCAGCTCGGCTATAAAAAAACCAGTGAAGGAAAAAACTTTCATTTTCCGGCATTCACCGATCCACCTTCTCCAGATCTCTGTGTCTGATCAAGTCTCGTCCGTCCCGTCTAAAGCTCCAGCGGCCAGAACGAATAAGGTCGTGACACGTCGGGTGTTTTGAGCGCAGTTCATGACGGTTGTGCGCTTTCTACTCTCCATCGGGCGGTGCTACCTACGTGTATTCGCTAGGTGTGTGGGAAAGTCTATCACATATGTGTGGTTTGGTTGGAGTACACATCTTTGCCCCACTGCACGGAACCATATACGGCGGCCGACGCGCACCCCTGGTATCAAAACAAACCTACCGAGAGCGATGCGACTCCTGTGCGGTATTTGGAGGGTTTACGGCGCCTAATGGCCACCGATTTGATCGGAGGATCTCCCTCGGGAGTCGTCTGAAGCTGGTGCGTGCAGGGAACTCGTATCTCGCTATTTGTAGGCGACAATGGGGGTGGGGTTCACGTATCCGGGCGCGGGTACCGTTGACATTCCCTTCGGGGAGGTTAACCTTCGTGTGTGCTCGGGGGTATCGCCTAAAAATGCGAATACCGGCGATCGGAAGTGCGCCGCCGCTTGTCTACGGCGTCTCGGGGAGGATCGACCACGACCGACGCCAGTCGCGCGCCAACAGCATGCGACTACCAATCGGCTGAATGCGCGCTCTCGAACCACTCGCGTGTCATCGTCGGAGCAAGCACGCAGGGGCATGTCGACTGTACTAAGGGGATGCCAAGTGGAAAATGAGGTGAAAACACGAAGTATATACTCCTCCCTCCGAGATGAGGTCTTCAGCGAGGAGAAAGCATGTTTTATGTGGCGAGGTGATGAGTGGATGAGATATTAGGTGGGTGGGATGTGTGTTTGAGATGGGTGGATGGCTGCTGTGTGGTGGAATGTGAAGAGGAATTGAATGAATGACTGAAGTAGGAATCGGATGACGGAGTCGTACCGTTGGTGAATGTTTGTGGGAGGAAGAACTTGGTGGCCAATGTACAACAAAGATGTAATGCACAACATGACAACAACGAACTCACTTTAAGATTTCATCTTCACATCACTCCATTGACCGTTATGATGCTTGATTATGATATTGTGATATTTGAGGCAATGTTAATTACCAGGATATACTCATCGCGCTTGTAATCCAAATGATCTTGTGAGTGTTGTATCACCTATCCACCACGACACGACGGTTCCAAGCGAAGAGCCGGAAGGGGAAGGGGTACCGATAAATCTCACTTCCACATAGCCCGCGCTTCCTTTTTTCCTGATGATGGTAGTGGAATGTGGGCGTCTCAGTCACCCACCCGGTATCACTTCCATGCCGTCATGATACTTTTTCGTAGCTTGCATCGAATGAACCGTTCGTTGTGGTTGCTTGTGAAAAGAAGAATGATACCCTTCCAAACATATCACAAAATTCGCTATCGCCACATGAACGTGCGCAGGCAGTGTCGCCGGTAGAGGCTTCGCTCCCACTGCGCGAAGACTCACTCCTGTCCGAGCCATCAGAAGAAGAAGCGCCATCGTCGCTGGGAGCGCGCCCTGCTGGTGCACCCGCCTCGACTCGAGAGACCCCGTCGGAACAGGAACTTGGCAGCGTGCTTGCTTTGGTTGCGTCATCGATATCCCGCAATCTGTCGGCACCAACACGGTATGGAATTGCTTTGCCTTTGCTGCTTGCCGACATCGCATCTGTTTCTGACGCAGACGCACTCGCAGCAATCGCACGCAAGGAGGTCGGCTTTGACGTGGACGAGAACGGGAAGGAGTACTTTGTGATTGACTGTGCTCCAGCCTGGGAGAAGGCGTATCGCTTATCCGTCAAGATTATCGCAGCCTTCAAGAAGCAGCGTCGAATGCTGGTGGAGCGCACCTATATCGAAGCGCAGGCGAAGGAGGCCGGATCGAAAAGCGCCATCTTGCCTAGACTTGTGGTACAAGAGACGCACCCAACAATACTGATAATCGCACGTCGTGTCCGGTTTCAATCAGGAATTTATTCACTCGTTTTCCTCCGTGCTCATTCTCATACCATTGAATCTCAGCACGTCGTTTACTCGCTGTGTAGTGTGGATGATGTAGCCAGTGTGTGCTCACACGTTGCAAGTCATAACTTGATCACACTCGCACCCACACTCGTGCCCATGTTCACACACCCGTACAATCTCGGAGAGACTGAGAACTCGCAGCGCAGCGTTTACTCGCAGGTTGGTATACACACGGGGTTGGTGATTTTTGGGGGCTGTCGTCGGCTGAACAGGTCAGCTGGGTGCACTCTGCTCTACATACAGCGCTCTCAGGTCGCTATCACCTCTCATTTCTCAAGTTATCACGTCGTGGGCACATCGCTCCGACCAATTTCCCCCGTGTTTTTATTTGCCGTTTTCTCGTCAACCAGAGCGTTATAACAGGAAAAAAGACCCAAACCGAGCCAAGCCACCTGAGTTCAGCTGTTGACATCACAAAGCCACGGACCGCGCACACTTGATTGAAATGATTGGCTGGGTCTGCAAATAGCACGGCTTCAATTAATGAGATCGCGCCATTTTCGTGCACGTGGCGTTTGGAGAGCTCCGCCTCTCTGGTTGTAGTCATTCTCAACAAAACGTATGCTAGTAGCGCAGGTGATTTTCACGTTGATGTTGAGTCAGTTGGGTCGGCGTGAGGCATCTCACCTTCTTTTGAGTTCCTGTTGAGTCAAGCTAGCGATATTTGCCAAATCTTGTCATGTTTTCTGAGTTGGAGCTGCTGAAGTAGCAGCAAGCATGAGTTGGAGCTGTCACTCAAACAAACCCGCATCTTCCAAATTGCCCCATCTTGTGTTTTGTTTGTTTGTTTGTTTGGAAGGGCTACAGTACCGGATAATTAACGCATATGCAGGAGCTGCCAGCAGTTTTCCACAGAGTGACCGGACTTGTTGCAGTTCTCACAGCGTGGTCGATTAGATTGCGGATCTTGCGAGGCCGCGTGTTCTGACTGCTCGAACCTCCTTGGTTGAACGGTCTCGCTGGCTTATACTCGTTCGAGCCTTGCTGCTGTCGCGCATATCCGCCACCACCAGCTCCACCACCGCCGTGTCCACCGCCGCCTTCACCACCACCAGGCCGCTGACCTTGGTCAATACGATTCACGGCAGACACCACGTCAACTCCACCGTCGTCGGCGGCCTTCTTCGCTGGTGCCTTCTTGGCGGGTCTCATCTGCGTGGACTCGTACTGAAGCACCTTCTTCTCGAGTTCATCGATTGTCTCGAAGGCTGTGAACCGGAACTGCATATGGAGGGTCTTGTCCTGCAGCGTGGCAAAGTACTGCTTGATGTGATCTTCGAGATGCTCCGAGTCTTCTTCACCACGGATATCGATACCGGCGCGTAGCGCTGCTCCGTTCAGTCGGTACAGGTAGTTGGACGCCATCTCATCGGTCTTCTGCGTCAACTTGTAGTACTGCAATCGCGCGGCACAGCATCGGTGCTATACCTACGTTTAAATGCCACCTGCAGTGCATCCCTGTCTTTCTTGACTTCCACCGGGATCTGCTTTAACCAGCGCTTGGCCGGATTAGTGACACTATCCATGAACATCACGAGCTTCTTCCGGACTCACTTGACGCCGTCAAACGAGCGAATAGTCAGATTCTGCACCACAGTGATCGGCCGACTGGGGTAACTCCACGTTTCATCTTCGCGGTCGTCCATCTCAACATTGCTTTCCCAATCGAACTCGCTCTTGGGCCGTCTCGTCTTCGATGAGTGTTTCGTCGGCGGCTTCAGGTTCACACGGGTTCGTCTCGGCTCCGTTGCATCGACACCACCAGGCATCGCTGTCAGTACTGTGGCGATTTTCGCAAGCTCTCCCATCGACATGTGTCCAGTTCGTACCATATCCATGAACGTCTCCACGAGCGGGTTGGGCGACTTGCGCGGCTTCACGGGAGTGTCGCTGTCACTATCCGCACTCGAGAAATCGAGCTTCTTCGCCACCTTCGGCTGCTTCTTCCAGACATCCTCGTCTTCTCGTTCCGTCACGGCTTCTACCAGCTGGTTGAAGCCCTTCGGCGCCGACTTGGTTTGCGGGGTGTGTACCGGATCAGCAAACACGATATACTTTGCGTTTACGAACGACTCATTTCCATTCCGATACGCAGCAATCTAGGTCTCCCACTCGTTTTCGGCGATCAACAACGAGATCATCAACCCAAAATCTTGAGCTGTTCGTGGCAGATCCAACCCGACAGCCTCATCGTAGTTCGGTTGTCGTACGAAGTCATAACCGCATCCTTTGAGCATCTTCTCCAGGTTCTCGACTGTCTCTTCCAGATCACCAAACGAGTTCTTTGAAAAATCCACGAAGAACCCAGGCTGCGATGGACAAACCTTCTGCTGTTCATACAGGGAGAACCAACTCTGTGCGTCACCTGGCTGCTGCTGCACAAGCGCTCGGTATCGGCTCACGTTTGATGTTGCTTCTGAGTAGCTGTATCCGCGTCTCCTGTCATGATCCACTGCTTGGAGCTTGTACACAATCGCCGGTCCTTGCGCTCGAGGGGCCTGCTGCACACTCGCCTGAACCTGACCTTCGACTTGCTTCGACTCTTCACTTTCGCTTGACATGTTGGCTAGCGATTCCACTCCTAACGTACGCACCAGTTGTCGTGTGGCTGCTGAAAAATCGCGGGTCTGGCGTATGTGGACCGGACTTCAGCGCCGCCGACAACAATTACTTGTTGGAAATGGCCTGCGCTCACCGACTTCTTGACGGACGCACAGGAACTTGGAGATAACTCAGATTCTTTGACGTGAAACCCGAAACTCCAACACGCCGTACACAAGGGCCTCACACTAGTGGCTGCGAAAGAGAGAGCGCGGTATTTCGCTGCTGCGCACCGAAAAACGCAGGGGGAAATGCACAGGAAACCCCACACGAACCAGGCCCGACGACCGGTCAACAACGCGCTTGCTTCCTCTAGAGGTGCGTAAACGACCGGTTGGGCTGCTTTAGACCTTGGTGATGGATGGGGAGCTTGGCGAACTTCGGGTATGTAGCTGCTGTAACGGTTGGGGACTTGGTTGACGAGGGACTTCTGCGAAAGGGGGAGAAAATTTTCTACTGACTGACTCCCATGACGGGCGGTGAACGATCACCCCCTCCGTCGTCCAGGGTTATTGCGTGGATGTAAGAACCCCAATCCGCTCCCTAGGGTCCACTAATGGGACATCCTACGCTACACCAACTGTTTTCTGTTGTTTCTCTCCTCAACATCCACATACAACCCAAACACTACCAACTACCAACAACACACACCGCTGTACACACGCGCGGGATGCCACGAAACCACTCTGTTAGACCCGTCCATTTGTGGTCGTTGTGCTGACGCGGATCTGTATGGGC
>JAADWV010000350.1:0-35526 GCA_023336295.1 Pythium folliculosum
CAACACAACACACACACTACAAACAACACGCAACACGCATAACACAAACCGCCACACGCACCGCACAACACAACGTTCTTCCAAACACACACACAATTTATTGCAACACACACCAACACCATACATCACGCGCACACCTTCGCGAGAAGCGCTTCACGGGAAGGTGAGGAAAATAACCCTGTGTTGGCTGTGTGTAGTTATCGACCTTGTCAGGCGGTGGAGAAGACAGTTGGTATGTAACCAGCACTTCTGTACTACTGTATCCGACGAGACAGTCACAGAGTCATATTTACCCAATCATAACATCTGAAACCTGGCAAAGTCACAATATTACGAGTGGGACCCTGCGGGTGTACACCATTTAGATCGGGCCCACTGGTATTGGTTAAGACCGTACTTACACAGGATCATTTCTATAGTACGCTCATTTCTACTTGGTTTTCCAATGTAGACATTCTCAATACGTTTGATGATCGTATCCGGTTCCTCTCGTCGATTCGGGATGTCAGCCGAGTGCTGCTGTGGCCTTCGAGGTCACGGTGCCTCGGCATTGATGAACGTCCGCTGTCGCATTCCAAGGCAGCGTGAGCGAGTTGGAACGATATGAGAACGTATTGACACCCCACCTTTCCTTCCATATCCCGTATTCTACATCATTATTATCATCATCACCACCGTGAAAGTCTTTTCCCGCCTGTTTATTGTCGTTGAGACGGCTGAGCCCACGCGCACCCCTTGTAGTTTTGGTCCAGGATGATGGCCCTGGAGACAAGATCGTATATGCCCTCGATTTCTGAAACAAAATTCGTTTCCTAGACCAAGGACGACCCGTGCTCTTCACCTGTGCGAACAGCTCACGTGGAGTGCTGTATCTTTGACTTCAGCCTGCAACGTTGGTCCATCTCACCCGCGACTCACTTATCACTACCCGCACCTCTAAGGGGGCGTGCGGCTGTCGCCGGTGGCCGTGGGTGATCTGGCGCATTCAGCGACATCATGCAGCCTGCAACTACTTCAGGAGAGCCAGGAGCAGTCGTCGGTAGGGTCCTCCAAGGCTGTGGCGTGCGCCGATCTCACGGCCGATGGGTCGCTCATCGAGCTGCTCAAGTTGTGAGCCATGTGAGCTGTGCGGCCTCCAAGTTTCCGGTGGGGGTTTATCAAGGCGCTGTGAGCGGCACGACCCTTCTGTAAGCACACTCGCCGTGTCAGAACCAGCGCTCCGATATCTTGGCCTACCACGGGTAAACGGAAGTTGCGGTCGTGTTAAGTTTGTGCATCGCTGCCAGCAGCATACTGGTTCGATCGTTCCCATCGCGTGTGAGAGTGATTGCTGTTCCTTGAGAGCCCACACGGAGCACTGCAGCTCTCGGTGAGCGACCTCGCTTGGCGCTCGACGAGCTCTTCGGGGTCAAGTGCCGCCACCAAGACGGATGTCTCGACTGCGCCGAGCTCGCGTACCGGTTTGCCAAGACACAGCGGTTCAAGTTCGCGAGCGAGGATGAGCTACAGACCGCGCAGATCGAGCACGCGCCACGCTCGAAGCCGATCGAGTCGTGCATCTCTCGAAGGTATGGCTCGACATCCTCACGTAGGACCGCATCTTGTCAGAGCGCATCGACCCGAACTTGATGAAGAGTGGTCCATGCCGCACGAATATGTGCTCACATACTCTTCGACTTTCGAGTCGTTTCCAACGGGCACGAGCTATAGAGGTCAGTTTGCACGCTGAAACTCGACAGTAACACTGTTGCTTTCAATGAATCTAATGGGTTCTGTTAGACTCGCGCTCTTCATTGCTTTCCTTCAGCCCCGTGCGGAGATTGCGGCCTTCCTCGGCAAGTTTCTCTACTCCGTAGGCGTCGATATACAAGAAGAGTTGTTCCTCGTCGGCATCGACTGGGATGTTGCCGATGCGCAGGTGCTAGGAGGTGGTATCAACTAGACAGTTAGTCACTGTTCAGAACACAGCAATGCAGCACAGTTACTTACCCTCGCAAGGCCGCAGCGAAGGTCTGTAGTGAAGATGCCGGGGGCCATGTTGTAGCGCACGCACAACTTGGTGGTGAACTGTCGGGGCAGCACGCCACGCGGTCGGTTCTCACGGATCTCAGCTGAGCGGTTGTTCTGCACAAACGTGCGATGGCGCTGCTTCTTTTCCTGCTTCTGCAGATTCGCTTGTTCGAGAAGAGTCGCGAGCTCAGCGTCGTCAATCGACTCGTTCGCCGCAAACGATCTCCGTAAGTAGGCCTGCCACTGTTCGCCTTCCTTGACGCCCTCCCACGCCCGAATAACCTCCTGGTAGATGACGTCCTCCCGGAACTTCTGCATGGCGCGATCTTCAGCGGCGCCAAGGAGAATGCGATGGGAGACGTCCTTGCGCTCGGTGGCGAGCTGTGTGTTCTGGTCCTCGTAGAGCGACACGGAGTGGAGCTTACCACCGAACGTGCTGCTCAACAGTACGAGGCCTTCAGCGGGCGCGATCGGGATTCGCACAATTCGAGTGGTGTCTAGGAAAGAGTAAACATGTCCAGTGAGATCAGTGCAGCGCCAGTCTAACTGCAAGAGTAGCGAGTCCTTACCGATCGCGGCCTCAAACTGCGTTCTTGTCATGCCCTTCGTGGCCACAGCGAGGGCCCCACCCACCATACAACGGATCTGATGAAGCAGAAACGCTTGACCGACGATGTGAACTCGCAGGAACGGTTCGCCAAAGAAGTCTCGGATGACGGAACCCGAGCAAGAGTAGATTGCACGACGATGGCGAGGAAGTGGCTTTCGCGTCTTCTCCTCGGAGTCCGCAAACTGGTCCGAGTACTCTGGCGCCGAGAAACTGCGCCCAGCAGGAGACTTCTCTGTCTCCTCGTCGGCATCGTCGTCTTCTTCGTCATCGCCACCCGACTCGCCGCCGTGGGGCACCTCTTTGTTCGCGCTCATGCGGGCATGCTGTCGGTAGAAGAATGCGCGAGACTTGGTAAAGTTGTGGAAGTCGTGGATGCCTTCGTAGCAGCGCAGCGCGCTACAGAACTCGTCGATGGCTTCCTCTTCGTCCCACTCGGCGTCATTCGATCGCCCGAGAAAGCTCCCCTTGAGGAACGAAAGCGGCATGAAGTACTCGTACTCGCGCAGCACGCAGTTCTTGCGCGCCGAGAAGCGCTTGTTCACGCGCGTGCACGAGAAAATGCGGATCGTCGGCGGCAGCGCGGCGTTGACGGACTCGGCGAGGCCGCGGATGCGGCCGGTCTCGGGTTCCACGGTCTTCTCCTCGTCGATCAACAGCTTCCCAGAGAACTAGGACCGCGCAGCAGAGAGACACAAACGACTACTTAGTACTCGCGATGGAGGCAACGCAGTGGCCCTCAGTCTACAGCGGCCTCGCACCACAATGCAGCCCGCGTGGACGCCCTTGTCCGTGCGGCTGCTGCGCGACCAGTCGATCTTGGACAGGTCCACAAAGTTGGACTCACGCATCGCGCCCGCCGACAAGATGGCCGTGCGCAGCTCGTTCTCGATGGTCGGCACGTCCTTGTTGAGCTGCACGCCGTGGTAGCCCGTGCCCAGGTAGCCCGCGACCATCGCGACCTTGCGCTTGACCAGCTTCGGTTCGGCGCGCGGGGACGACGCGTCGTCCGCGAACGCCCGCACGCCCAGAGACGCCGACAGCGCGGATCCATAGAGCGAAGGACGGAGCAGCGAGGTGCGAGGACCCGTGGGCCGCTGGACCAGCGCACCGCGCCGCGCAGGCGTCCGGAGAACACCCCACATGCCGATACGTCTTCGTACTTCCGCCACCCAATGATGGCCCTAGTCGGTTGATGTTGCCGTTGTCCTCGCCCACTTTTGGCACAAATGTCGGTACTGCGAATCGCCCAAATACAGGCTCCTTGATCTGTGGCCCATAGATACTTCAAGTGAACCACGAGGTTTTGGCGGTCCCACCAGGTGAAAAACCTCAATGGAGCCGACCAAGCCCTCGGTGGTGCCGTTGGGGAACCACCACCACAACGCATCTTTTCCCCCGCGCAGCTTCGTCCACAACTGTCATGGCCCTCCGCGTCGCCTCCGCGCTCTCCAACTCGTTCCGTGCGTCGTCCTCGCGCCTCGCGCCGCGCGCCGCCGCCTGGCGCTCGGTCTCGCGCGCGCAGCAGCAGCCGGCGATCGCGTTCTTCTCGACCAAGTACACGCCGCAGCACGAGTACATCACGGTCAACGGCTCGGAGGGCACGATCGGCATCACGGACTTTGCGCAGAACTCGCTCGGTGACGTCGTCTTTGTCGACCTGCCGTCGGTCGGCGACTCGTTTGCCAAGGGGTACGGACAACTCGAGCTGCATCGCCACCAACTGCCATGGTGGACCATGCGCTAACAGGAGGGACATGTTGTGACTGCGAATGTAGCGACGCCTTCGGCGCCGTCGAGTCGGTCAAGGCCGCCAGCGATGTGTATGTTCCGGTGTCGGGCACGGTCGTTGCCGTCAACGAGGTGCGTACATGGTGCGAAGTATGCAACTCGCAAAAAAAGAATCTCACATCTGAGCTTGCTGTTTTCGCCCGCGACAGAACCTGAGCGAGAGCCCGAACCTCGTGAACGAGGAGGCTATGACCGGCGGCTGGTTCATCAAGATCAACGTGGAGAACCCATCGGAGCTCGACGAGCTGCTCGACGAGCCCGCGTACAAGGAGCACTGCGAGAACGAGGACCACTAAGCCCGCCGCGCCTCGCTCCCTACCGAGCCTTTTTTGTACAGACTGAAAGAACGCTCGCTAGATGTGCAGCCGCCGACCTCCTTCCCCCGTAGTCACCGAGAGCCCGAGCGCCTTTCCGCTCTCTTGCTCCCACATAAACATGACTTTGCCTTTCCCGCGTGTCCTCCTCCTATTCATCTGAGACCATTCGTCTCCATCTCACCGCCCCAACACGTCAGACGTCACCGTTGACGCAAAGGCCACGCACATAGGGACAAATCGTCTATTCCTGGTATTTTCCACAAACCTTTGTGCCAAAAGCGGGAATACAGCAAATGACAAGCAAAAAAGTCTACTTTGGTAATTAACCAACCTTTTTTTTCGGGATTCAAACCGAAGAAAACAGCGAAAAACAAAAAGCGCGCGCGGACGGCAGTCAGTCCGTTCCCTCTGCCAAAAAACCCGCCCTCGGTAATAAAGGGGAAAGTTCTTCAACACCACCGCCACGAAGAAGGCCCATCGCGCGCGCGCCGCGGCCTCTCTCATCTCTGCTCCCTCCGACACACAGCCGCTGCCAGCGAACGAACGAGCGCAACGCGACGCAGCGATGGCGGACGACGGCAACGTCAAGGTGTTTTGCCGCGTGCGGCCGCCGAACGAGCGCGAGGGCGGCGCGACCGCGTACACCAAGAAGTGTGTGACCGTGCCGAGCGCGGACCCGCTGCAGCAGACCGTGCTGCTCCAGCTCAAGGGCATGGGCGCGCAGGCCGCGCCAAAGGCGTTCACATTCGACCGCGTGTTCCACGAGCACTCGAGCCAGAACGAAGTGTTTGAGCTCGTGGGCGTGCCGATCACCAAGGCGTGTCTGGAAGGCTACAACGGCACGATCTTTGCGTACGGCCAGACCGGCTCGGGCAAGACGTTCACGATGCAGGGCCCCGATGATGTCATCGACGCCGACGCGCGCCTGGCCAGCGAAGAGGAGCTCGGGCTGCGGGGTCTTGTTCCGCGCGTTTTCGACTACCTGTTCCAAAACACAAGTGGCACCGGCGTGTTGCGTGTACCGGCGGATGGCACGCGAGTTGAGCACACGTTCGCATGCTCATTCATGGAGATCTACAACGAGCGCGTGTACGACTTGCTCGACCACGGCAGCACGCGGGACGCCGCCGGACTGACGCTTCGAGAGAATGGACGTAAGGGTGTTTCAGTGGAAGGGCTCATCGAGAGTGTTGTGACCAACGCCAAGCAAGCGGCCGAGCTCATGGCCGTTGGTGCGCGGAACCGACGCGTCGGTCAAACTGCTATGAACCGCGAAAGCAGCCGATCGCACAGTGTGTTCGTGCTTCAGATTCAGTCCAAGGAAACGACAGCTGAAGGCATTACGCGGACACGGCTGTCTCGGTTCAATCTGGTCGATCTTGCGGGCTCAGAGCGCCAGAAGAATACCGAAACCGCAGGGGAGCGCCTGAAAGAAGCTGGAAGCATTAACAAGTCGCTGTCAGCGCTCGGTAATGTCATAATGGGGCTGGTAGAGCAATCCGCGGGAAAGAACCGCCACGTCCACTACCGTGACTCCAAGTTGACGTTCCTCCTCAAGGACTCGCTCGGTGGGAACTCGAAAACATTCATGATCGCCACGGTATCTCCCGCCGAAGACTCGTCGCATGAAACTCTTTCGACGCTCAAGTTTGCCCAACGCGCGAAACTGATTCGAAACAACGCTGTCATCAACGAGGACACAAGTGGAAGCGTGCTGGTGCTGCAGGAGGAGATTCTCCGTCTACGCCGTCAACTTCAGGAGGCGCGAACTAGTCGTAGTGCTGAACCAGACTTTATCAGTGAAGCGCGCTTGGCTGACGGCCAGCAGACCGTGTGGACACAAGGAACTCTTGCTTTTGAAGGCGCTGGGCTGAGAGAGAGACTTGAAGAACTCGAGACTTCCCTTTCTTTCGCAATCGAGAGGAATGAGAGCCTGATGAGAACAAACGGTCAACTATCGGTGCGGTCAGGCCACATGCAAGCTTTATGCTCCGAACTCAAGAGGAACGTGTCTAGTTTGAAACTTCGACTTCGCTTGCGCGGAGGTCCCGGAGGTGAAGCCGAATACGAGTCCTCAGCTGACGCCATCGAATGGCGAATGAAGTTTGAAGAGCTGGAGGAAATGTTTGTGGAGCTCCAGGATCGGTTACGTGCGTCAGGGCCGATGGATGCAGTGGACAGCACCCCGAAGCTTCAGAGGTTAAACATCATGTACGAGACTCTTGCAAAACAGTTTGCTCATGTGGTTCGTGAGAAAAACGAGATGTCAAGACGACTCGAGAGCCAGAACGTGGCGCGCAATGATGAGGAAGACAAACTCGCACATCTGGAGGCAGAAATGATGCATCGATCTGTTGAGTTCGAGTCAAGGCTCAACTCTGTTTTGGCCGCGAACACTGTCGCAGAGGCCAATGCAGAAGCCGCGTCGCTGGAGTTGCTCCACAGCAAGCAGAAAGAAGCAGCATGGAAGGTTGATCAGCAGCAGTCCCAAATGCTCATCGCTCAACTGCGAGAAAAGGTGACGCAACTGGAGGCGGTTGTGGCGACATCACATACACTGGCGTTGGAAGAGAAGCAGAAGCGGGTTGAGCTGGAAATGAGTTTGGTTCAAGCGCATACGGAGAGAGTACAGCAGTTGGAGAGCCAATTGGCGGCAAAGATGACAGACAAATTTGAGCTCGAACGCGCACAAAGTGAACTGCAGGAAACAGTTGCTGCGTTACGGGCAGAACTCAGCGCCAAGGATGCACAGAACAACGAGCTCCTCTCCACTCTACACACGAAGTCTGTGCTCATCGATGAACTTACATCCACCGTCGACAGCCTGAAGTTGGGCGCTAAGGAGATGACGGATCGGATCGGTGCTCTCCAGGAAGAAATCTTGAAGTCATCAGAACTTCTTCAAATCACCGAGGACGCGCTTCGAGAGTGTAAAGAGGAAATGGCTGAACGCGCGAACGATTACAATGCGAAGATCACGACACTCCAGAGCCAGTGTGCTGATCTTGATGCTCAGCGCGAGAAAGTAGTTGCCGACAGCAAGAAGGCAATGGTTGAACTCCAAGATCGTCATCGTGTGGACGTCGAGGAGCGGGAGTTGCTCGCCCAAAAGTCTGCCAGTGAGCACAAGACGGTTGTTGACCAGCTTCAAGTGAAGATCAAGGAGTGGGAGACACAGTTAGCCGAAACCGTCCAACATCATCAAGAGCAGGCAGATGCTTTACGACGTGAACGCGAGGCCGCAGAACAGGCACTAGCTGCTGAGAAGGAGATACGTACTCGTGAGCGACAAGTGGCGCAGCGGCAGCATCACGAGCTCGTGCAAAAGCACAGTGAGGAAATGAGGATGCTCGATGCGGCTGTGGCCAAGCAAAGAAAGGAGGACGATGCCACTATCGCCGCACTGACCAGGACTGTCGAAGCGAAGCGCGAAACGATTATGGAGCGTGATGGGATGATCGCTGAACTCGGGGCCAAAAAGTTGGCTATCAAAAACGAACTTAACACGACCATCACAGAATTACGAGGTGCTCTCCGAGCCACCGAGGTTGAACGAGATGAGCTGAAGGCACAGACTGAGGTGCTGACCGAACGCGTCGAGTCACAAGAAGAGCAGATTGGACAGTGCGAGGACAGAATCTCGTCTGGTCTCAAGCAGATTGAAAGCCTTGAAGGAAAGCTGCGTCATGCAAGCGATGAGGACGAGAAGCTCCGCACAGATCTTGAGCAAGCGACGAAAGCCCTGGAAGAAGCCGATCTCGTTCACAAATACGCTCTCTTACGTCTTCAAGCCTCACACAAGACAGAGATCGAGCGGTTCTCCTCAGAGGCGGCGGCGAGTATTGAGAAGTTGGAGGCAGAATTACGGCTTTGCAGCGCAGATGTTGACGCGAAAACAGCGGAGATTGAGCGTCTCCAGGGTAAAGTCAAGGATCAGCTCGAGATCATTGCGCGTGTTGAGAGCGAGGTCGCCTCAGAGCAAGAACTGAAGACTGTGGCTCAGGGGAAACTTGAAAAAGCAACAGCGGATTTGCTGGAGCGTGATTCGATCATCGCAGATAAGCACGACCAACTCGCACGCGTGAGCCAGACACTCGATACAATCGAGGAAGAAGCGGAAGAAGAGCGAGTTCGGTTGAGTGGGCGGATTCAGCTTCTGGAGGCTGACTTGAAGGATCTCACGAGGGCTCATGATGTGCTCACGTCGTCCCATTCAGCGTTGATGAAGTTACAGAAAGACGCGATCGGAGAAAAAAGGCTGGTTGAGGAGGCAAATGCGGAGCATGTCCGGCGAATCGAAGATCTAACGAGCCAGGTTGAAGACCAGAAAAACCGCAACTCCAGTCTATCCGCTACGATCAAGCAGCTGGAGCGCGATGTTCACGTGCAAACAATGCTAGTCGAAGAGTGGGCGCAGAAGAAGAAGGAAGCTGACGCTAGCGTGGCTGACTTGAAGCGCTTGGTCTCACAGCGAGACGATGAACTTGACGAGAAGGATAGCGAAATCAGTGGCATGGAAGAAACGATCGAGAACCTCGAAGCGGCCAAGGAGCAGAGCATCGCAGAACTTAAGAACGCCAACGAGGCATTGGACAACTTGAGAAAGGAGCATTTGTCGACAACGGACGCGCTTGAGAAGGCAAACGCGACGCTCGTGGATATGAACAGCAAGCTCAAGGCGAACGAGAACGAGTATCGTACGGTTGTCGAGGGGCACAAAGCAGCCCAAAGCCGCCTCGAAGAACAGTTGAAGTCTCTCACAAGCGACTTGGACTTCGCAAAGCAAGTGATAAGCTCTCAGAAGGTAGAGATCGATCGTGACGCTGAAGCGATCGGTCGACTCTCCAACCAAATCGATCAGCTCAAGGAGGAGTTGCAGGACGCGACGCAGAATGTCCTCGGGGTGGAGCTGACTGCCGCGCAACTCCGTGAGACACTGCGCACCACTAGACTCGCAAAACAAGCTGCTGAAGAATCTCTTGCTACAAAACTCTCCGAGCTGAACGACTGCAACCAAGCACTCAAGGCATCCCAAATGGAAATCGACGAAGCGTTGAACAAGATTGCACTCTCCGACAAAGCGCGAACCTCGCAATCAGCTTCGTGGCAAGAGTCGAAGGTTGCGCTGTCTTCGACCATCCAGGAGCTTCAGCAACGTCTAGATGGGGAACACCAGAGTGGAGAGGAGCTGAGGAAGGAAGCAGCGAATACGCGTCGTGCCCTCGAAAACGACATTGCCGAGCTTCGAAAGGAATTGGATCACGCCTCTGAAAAGGTGTCGCGTCAACGCAAGAGAAATGATACTCTTGTCGAGTCGAATAAGCAGTTGTCACAAGATCTTGCGGAGAAGACGGCTGCCGCCACCAAGCACGCTCAACTCGTCACTCAGCTAAAAGACCAGCTTGCCAAGTCACGAACCCAACAGTCCACCACCGATACGGATCTCCAGACTACGAAGTCTGAGCTGTCTGCGACGAAGAATGCATTGATGGAGTTGGAGACAAAGTACAGCGAACTTTCCAACGAGTTCAACTCGGTGAAGGATGGTCTGAAGAGAAAGCAAGCCGATTGGGAGAGAAAGGACAAAGAGATTCAAGGACGAGAGTCTGTGATTGCGGAGATAGAGGTCCATAACGCTGACGAATCGAGGAAGCTTGCCGATGAAAAGGTTCTCGTCGCACAAAGAAAGAAGGAAGCTGAAAGAATCAAGCGGGATTACGAGCAGTACAAGACTCGCGTCGAAGAGCTTGAGATCTTGAAGATTCAGCTCTCGAAAGAGAAGGAGAAGTATAGACGTGAGGTCAACATACTGACCAGTCGGCTAGACCAAATCTCCAAGGAGAACGACAAGCTCGTCGGACACGACAACAAGCGGCAAAAAATCCAGCACCACATTAAAGTGAAGGAGGAAAATAACCGCCTTCAAGCCGAAGTCCGCCTCTTGACCGAGGAGAAGCTCAAGCTCGAAGTGCGAGTCGGACGACTGGAGTTGTCGCTAAAGGAGAAAGAGAACGTGATGCATGCCGGGCAAATCGACAACACCCCTAGGTCGCCGTCCTCATCAAAGTCGAGCACAAGCATTCGAAGTGTACCACAGAGCGTCTCCTCCACGGCTCCTTCCTACGTAAGCAAGCCGTCCGTGTCGGAATCCATCGACTCGTCCGCCCGGAAACGTTTGCGGTCTCGAAACGAGTGAGTACGTTGTTCTTTAGATAGAAAATGATAATGCGTTGAACTTTCATTCTTGACTCGACTCGTGGCTTGTTCTTCACGAAGCTTGAAAGTGGTCGAGGATGGCTTCGCTCGTGGATATCGCCCGGGCGATGGACAAAGAGAAAGCGTCGAGGGAAGAGAAACCACCTGCGGCAAATACGGCGCTATCGCTCGTCGACATAGCCAAAGCGCAACAGCAACCTGCGGCCGCTGGTGCTGCCACAAAGCCACTGACGCTTATTGACGTTGCACGGAAGGCCGATGCCACAAAGGAGACGACCGCCTCCGCCGTCTCGCTGCAGAGTCTCGCCCGCGAGATCAACGATGAGGAACGCGAGCGATTGGACTCGGCGATCACCAAAGCCGCGACGGACGTCAAACACGAGAAAGCTCAGCAACGAGCGGACGCACTGAAGGCTGCAACAGACGAAGTACTCCGCGATGAGCAGGCGGAATCGCAGAAGCGACAGCAACCGAACGTCCGCACGGCCTCTAGTGATGTATTTGACCTTGCTCCGAAGGCGAAAGCGTCTCCGCCACCATCGACCAAGCCGCCAGCGAAGGAAGGGGCGAACGAGGACGGATACTCTAGCTTTGAAGACGACGCAGTCGAGCCCGAGAAGGCCAAGCAAGCTCCGCCCGTCGCCACGAAACCCAAACAGAAACGCCCCGTCAAAGAAGAGGAGCCAGCGGACAACCAAAGCGACTCGGGGTCGGCAGCAGGGCCGGAGAAGACCACGCCGAGTGGATCACCGCTTGCCAAGGAGTTCCTGAGAGCCATCTACCGCGGCGACGCACGCCGTGTGCGCGACATGATGCGTGACGAAGAAGACCTGGACGCCAATACCGCCGACCAGGTGAGAAATGGGTTCGAATCCATGAAGGCAGATCGGATTCTGAGTAACCCCGGTGAATGTGTAGCACGGCTGGAGCGCGCTCCACTGGGCGGCGTCGCAGGGGCAGAGCGAGATCCTCTCGCTGCTGCTAGAGAAGAACGCGCGCGTGGACGCGATCGAGCATGTGAACGGCTGGACGGCGCTGCATCTCGCCGTGCTGCGCGACGCCGTCGCGTGCGCCAAGAAACTGCTCCACGCCGACGCGACGACAACAGTCCGGGATCTGTACGGCGACAGCGCCTACGACTTGCTCCGAGCGGTCAAGGGTAAGAAGAAAGAGCGCTGGCTGCTGCTGCTGGACGCGTCTCGCCACAAGTGAACTATGGTCTCCGTTTTCTCTCTCGCTCGGTATATTTTATCCA
The DNA here is from genome assembly GCA_023336295.1 of Pythium folliculosum. Classification (NCBI taxonomy): domain Eukaryota; phylum Oomycota; class Peronosporomycetes; order Pythiales; family Pythiaceae; genus Pythium; species Pythium folliculosum. The sequence continues at coordinate 12,197 of JAADWV010000350.1, forward strand.
TCATCATCATGCGCAATTACAAAAGGCCCAGAAAAACGCCCTCCCGCACCCTCCGTCGGGTTGGCCGTCGCCTGTCGCCGGCTCACCTCTCTCTCTTTTCGACGACATTCGTCTCTTTACGAGGACGCGCCGAACGTGCCGACGTTGTCCTTCTTGTCGTTCTTCTCCACCTTGACCGACTCGCGGTACTTCTGCAGATACAGCTTGAGCGGCTCCACGTAGCAGTCGAAGCCGAGCGTGCTCATGGCCCAGATGATGTCGTCGCCGTTGATGGTCTTGCGCTTCTCCTGCTGGCACTTGTCGCTCGCCTCGCTCGTGATGAACGAGATGAACTCGCTCACGCACTCCTGGACCGTCTCCTTGCCGTCCTTGGCGATCTTCGCGGTCGACGGCAGCGACACCTTCATGATGCGCGAGATGTTGGCCGTGGGCAGGAAGCGGTCCTGCTCGCGGATCTCGTCGTTGTCCTGGTCCTCCTTGCTCGACATATTCGATCGCCGGTTAGTGTCGGTCGGTTCGCTTTTTGTGTGCGGGTTTCTTTTCTCTTTGGGGGGATTGGTCAGTTTGTTATCCAACCCAACCACCCCGTTTGCGCTGTAATTTACGAGACATAAATTCCCGCGCGAAAACCAGGAGGCAGAGACAACGAGCACAAAGAACGGCAGAGCATGGGCTTGAAATTTTGTGTTTTTTGCTTTCGAAACGATGCAAGTTTTTTATTTTGTTTTCTTTCATAGAAGGCATAATACCATAAATTGATTTCACATTAATTTATGGAGACGACATGGAGCAACTATGACGAAACAAAGGAAGCGAAGCGTCTATGTGATTTGGAGTTGTTTGCGCGCCATCAACACGGGTCCTTCCACCTCCGGTGCCTACTCGTCGTCCTCGCCGACTTCGTCTTCGCTCACGTCATCAGTCTTGAAGAAAGTGTACGAGAGCGTGATGTTGTGGACGCCGGCCATCGACGGATCTTCGCAGAATTCCGGGTCGATGAAGAAGAACACGGGCATGTCGATCTCCTCGTTGGCCTTCAGGCGCTGCTCCTCGAAGCAGAAGCACTGGATCTTGTTGAAGTACACGCCGGTCTTGGGCGGGTACACGTTGTAGGTCGCGACGCCCGTGATGGGCTTATCGGTCTTGTTCTTGGCCGTGAAGAACGCGAGTGCGGTCTCGCCGGGCACGATGAGCAGGTCGCGCTGCTGCGGGCGGAACGTCCAGGGCATCGAGCCGCTCACGCCGCCGTCGAAGGTGACGCGGATCGGGCGCGCGTCCTCGCGCGGCGTGAGCTTGTCGGCGACGAACACGTCGGCGCGCTGCGTCGTGCCGCCAAAGCCCGTCATCTGGCAGAAGATCTTGTACAGCGGCACGGCCGCGTACGAGATGCCGACCCACGCGACCGCGATGCCGGCAAAGTAGATGAGCGCGCGGCGGTTGCGCTCCTTGAGCGCCGCCTTCTCGGCCTTCTCCTGCGCGGCGCGGCGCGAGGAAGAGGACGACGACGCAAAGCCACGCGCACCGCCGCGCACGCGGGCCATCCACACAGTCGTGACGAGCGGCATCTCGCTGCGCCCCACCGGAGCCGCCCACGCGCGCATCGTGGCGGGCGTGGGGAGCGCGGTGGTGAGGCGCAGCGCGGTGGAGGCCGCGCGGTTCGCGATCAGCGCGCGGAGCAACATGTTCGGCGCACGGCAACTTCGTGGATGCCCCACCTGGGCCGGTGCTTGCATTTCATGGGCCATAGTGGACGACTGTATGCATCAGTCGTTGAAGATGTTTAAAACAGAGTGACTGACAGAACGTGTGTACACCTCCAGTTTGGCTCCGAAACTGATGGAGGTTGCGGATCATGAGACGGAGAGATGCAACAACGTGACGGCACAGCACTCAGGGCTTGTGAGTGTCCGCTCGAGACATCGAACGTCGGGCGTGTTGGCATCATGCCCACAGGTAGATGCCACTACGAGAATCAGTTCACGGGCTGACTGCGGTCGGTTTTCAGCGTGATAGCTTTCGAGCTCCACCACCACGGACTCATCACGAGCAGCAGGGTGCCGCTCTACGTTGAACTGCACATGGGATAGATTTTCGTTCGCTGTATCCTGATGCACTCAAGACCGCTGTGTTGGCGAGGCTGCACTTCTTGGAGATGCCAGGCAGCGGTAAAACCTATTAGCAACCAAACACAAACACAGGTCACGGCGGACATCGCGCTCGGTCCGCCGCAGGAGGGCAACACGAAGAGGCGCTGTAGTGCTGACGCTCATGGCAGTTTTTCGTTGTGTTCTCCAAGCCGCGAAGCAGGAACAAGCTGAATTTATCCCCTTATCGCTTGCTGCGTCTTGGAGATGGTGGCACACAAGTGTAAACTGTGCTGCTATCCTCGAGTCGATGCGATTTCCACGACAAAAGCCGTTCCCCCAGATGAAGAGAAACTGCTTACTCGTTCTCCTCAGCGCGGACGCGCGCGTTGGCGTTCGTCACACGGATGTTGAGCTGCTCGGCGCGCTCGACGATCTCGCGGCGCTTGCGGCCCGACACGTTGTGCGCGATCTCGGCGCAGTACTTGCGGTTGTGCATGAGCAGGAGCTCAAGCTCGGCGGCGTTGTTCACGACGAACTTAAGGAAGCCGTTCGGGAGCGTGTGGCGCGTCTTCTTGTTCGAGCCGTAGCCGACGTTCGGCATGCGGATGGCACCCTTGAACTTACGACGAACGCGGCCATCGATACCCTTCGGGCGGCGCCACGACTCCTGTAATACGCCAAGCGCGACAATAACACCGCAATGACTCGCTTAGTTCCCTGTTTCCCAATACTGCACGCTCCGCACCGAGCGGCAATCGCCAATGTGCTACGCACCGGCACACGCTTGAAGCGGTTCGACTGGTGACGCTTGAACTTGGTCACGCGCTTCTTCACGATCTTCGCGCGAACGACAGGAGTAACTTGCACCATCTACAGAGAGGGAGCACGCAGGGCATATCGTGTCAATCGGCTGCGTCTCCTCGCGACCGCCTCCTCCGAGGGGAGGCGTCGTCCAGCCGGCCAAGCACGCCCATACCTTTGAGGAAGCTTTCGAGTTTTCAGCACTACTTTGCCCAACACTGGGGACCGCCCACAGAGCCTGACGGCCAGGTCGAAAACCTTCTCATGGCCATTCAAGTTGCGCTGGGAAGTGAACCGGTTCGGGTTTTCACTGGAACCGGTCTCGGTTAGACAGCTTTTCAGCCAATCAAACCACGGTTCATGGACCAGATCCTCAGAATCTGAGTAAGCTGATCAAGTGCATCTTGATTGGGTGAAGTGTGACATCTGATACCGATGCACCTGGTGTTTGGCCCGGTGCGATGGAGAATCACGGCATCGGAGCGATGGCGGGCGTGACGACAGGCATGCGGCAGCTCGGCCACCATGGTGAGCCACTTGCAATGGAGCGTGTGATCTTGCGGCGGCCCGAACTGACGGCCCAGATCTTGCTGATCTCTATGCCATGAAGTGGCCGGCGCACACGAGAGCGTGCTGGTGATGACGTACAATGTGCTCGCGCAAACATACGTCAAGTCGAGTTGGTTCCCGTACTGCGATCCGCTCGCGCTGCGGTGGAAGAACCGCTCCAAGAAGCTGGTATGCAATGGTTGCTGAGAGACTGCCTAGTATCTTACGGTGCTAGCAATTGATCTGTGTCGGAGGCTCACTGTGTGCTTGCGACCCTAGGAGGAAGTCTTCCGGTCGCTGCCGGTGAAGCCCCACGTGGTCTGCCTCCAGGTTCGAAGAGATTGGCGGTTTTGCATCCATGTCGATTCGAACAGTGCGCTCACCGACTGGCTGCTTTGGTGTTGCAGGAAGTGGACAACTTTTACGATTTCTGGGCCAAGATCATGAAGAGCATGGGCTACGAAGGGTGAGCACTTTGGGATGGGCTGCTCTTGAGCTCGCTGGACGCTACGCTTACCTGTTCTCCATAGTCTGTACGTTCAGAAGCAGGGGCGGAAGAAGGAAGGCGTCGCAATTTTCTGGGACGACGCCAAGCTGGACATGGTGAAGCACGAGACGGTCGGCCTTGATATCCCGTACGGAGACGAGTCCGGTGCGTTTTCTCATTCCCGCTGATCCATTCTCATGGAGGTGGTTCGCGCCTGACGTAAATGGACGTCGCGGTTAGACTGCAACGACGATTTGCTTAGCCGAACCAACCGCGGTAGCGTTGGTTTGATCTCCGAGTTCGCGATCCGCAGTGCGGCTGATCCGAAGAAGCCGGCTTTCCTCGCGGCCACGTCGCACCTCTTCTGGGACCCGCTTCAAGAAGACGTGAAGCTACTGCAGACGCGCCGGATGATCCGCCACCTGGCTGGCTACAATGAGGGCAAGAAGCTCCCACTTCTTTTCGCAGGCGACTTCAACTCGCTCCCTGACAGCGAAGTGTACCGTTTCATCACGGATACCCACTCGTACAAAAGTGCATACAGCGAGTATGACCGCACCGAGACAGTTCCTCGCGAGCCTGCGTTCACCAACGTCAACGGACTGCGAAACGACGAACAGAACCGAGAGATCCCCGGGTTCATTGGAACACTTGACTACATCTTTTACCAGTCGTCGCGGTACGTTCAAACAGATAGAAGGAGCTCACACTGTGGGTTTCCGACCGAATGACTGATTTGTGGTTGATGGTCAGACTTCAACCCGTGGCGCTGCTGGAGATCATGTCGCTCGAGGAAGCCACGAAAGAGCGGTCGTTGCCTAGCACCTTCTCCCCGTCGGATCATCTCCCCATGATCTGCGAGTTCGCGTTGACCTCGGAGTGACGTGCCGCATCGCGAGCTCGGTGGTTTGACAAGCATGGAGATAAAGTGTATCCACCTTGAATTGACCCTGTTACGTTGGTCAGAGCTGAGTTCTACCTTGTTATGAAAATTACGCCAGTCGTTAGAGACGTTCGATTGACATCAGCTGGGTGGCAACGAACGTTAGGAACCTAATGTTGTCACGAACGTGGCTCAATATTGGGAACTCCTGGGGAGAGAGAGATTCGCTCTCGTGACGTGGACCGCGCGAGAAACGGATCGAGAACGAGGCTACGCTTTCCTGCCACGCGCCACGACTAAGAAAATGGGAGGGACAGCATCCTCATTCGCAAAGGCCGACCATGGCGGCGCGCTGTTCGCGTCGCCGCGCGAGAAGGCGCTCGAGAAGATCGTGTCGGAGCTGCCCGTGCCGCGCGAGGACGCGGCCTACGCTGCACTGTTCAACGCGCCGGTGGCGCTGACCCACCTGTCACAGCGAGACGTCGACTTCCTTAGCCAGGAGTACGGCTCAGCGCTCGGTAGGTTCAGGATGTACGTTCGCTCTGCGATGAAACGCCAGCAGCTCACTGGGACCATGATCTGTTCTCCCACAGCTCAGAACAACTTGCGGTCCGGCAACTTCCGCGTGCTCGTGCGCTTTGCGATCCATGCGTTGCCGCTTTGTTGCCGTATGGAGAAGATGACCCCGGAGGAAGTGGAGTCGTACGCGACACCCACAGCGAATGCGCTCCACGGAGGAAGCGACGCCGCGGACGCCAAGAAGCGATCGACGCTGGAGAGCCACGTGCACCAGGCGACAAATGCGCTGTTTCTTGTTCGCAACTTTGCAATGCGGTTCGTGGAGAAGCAGGACGAGTGCTCGCTGCTCGCGCACTTCAATCAGGTCACGCTGCCCGACTTCAATGCCGTTGTGTCGCCCCGAGGTGCGTCACCCGCTATGCGTATTGGGGGTTAAGCTGATCAGCTGACCTGATGAAATTCTTTTCTTCCTGCTCTCTGTGCAGTGCGAGGAAACACGGCAATTCGAGTGGGCGACCAGGCGACATCAGCGACACGACCACCGCTGGCGCGGCAGACGTCGGCGATGAACGACGACTTGGCATTCAAGTTTCTCGAGACGCTGCTGACCGTGCTCATCGATTTCCAGCCGTCAGCGAAAACCTACGAGTTGTATCTCGAGGTCCTGAACACGCTTCTCGTGCTGCTGTCACCTGTTGCGTACCCGCGTGACCATAGCAAGGACGCAAACGATCTCAGCTTGAACAACCCGTTCCTTCATGTGCTGATGTCGGCCTCAACGCCCGGCGGGAAGAAACCGTTCTGGGCTGCGGGTCTCGTGCAGGCCTTGCTTCGGAATTATATGGAGCCATGCTCGTCGCCACTGTCTGCAAAAGACAATCTTTCTGTTCAGCTCAGCGTGCGCAACGCCGATGAGATGTCGCTTATCAAGATCTCGGAGAACCTGGAGGCTGCGACGATCGAAGACGCGGAGCAGTTTTCGTACCTCACGTTGGAGGGCATCGGGTCGCTGGCATGTACGTTCATTAATACCTATCCTGATTGTGTATCGTCCGTCGCAATCGGCTGACACTCCGTCTGCGTCATGTTCCACAGCAACGATCTTTAAGTTTCCTCTCAGCTTCTACCATTACTTTGTGGCGACGGATGGCCTTTCGTACCCGATTGCCGAACGAAGCGCACTCATCGTTCTCGTTCTCATGCAAAGCTGCCGAGACACAGGTGCACTGAGCAACCCTTTCCGCGAAGTGCTTTGCTCGCTCACGAACTCCGTGAAGACGAGCGGCTGTGAAGACGTTGTGCGCGTGGTTGGCCATAAGCAAGATGATGGCAGCAAAGGCAAGCTGATGGAGGTTCCGTTCTTCAAGCTCTTTGCCGCCGCCGGCCGCAAAGCACCGTACGAAAGCAGCCACCTGCTCTTGTACACGCTGCTGTACACGAATCCAATGATGCACGACGCGGCGATTTCCAATTGCGACGTCGACCACGTGATGCTGCCACTGCTCGAGACGCTCTACCATGCCAAGTCGGTGGACCCGTCTCGTATCTACATGCTCGTCATCGCGGTTCTGACGTACACACAAGACCCGGCGTTCGTGCGTGACGCTCATTCGAAGATGATGGTTCACAAAGTACCATGGTACTCAGAGCGATACATCCTCGACGTCTCGCTCGGCAGTCTGATGATGGTGATATTTACGCGCCTTATCTACCGCAACATCACGCATTTCCAGGACAGTTTCATCCACCTAAACGCGTTCGCGGCGCTGTCGAATCTTGCTCGCTCGGCCGAGAACATCCACGTGTACGCCGCGCAGAGCATCGTAGGACTGATCGAGATGCTCGCGAAGATGGAGGTCAAGTTCTCGGCACGTATGGAGCGGGAGAACCAGCTCCAGAACGAAGAGCTCGTGCAAAAGCGAAGCGCGTATGTTGAGTTCATCCGCTTGCTTCTGGGCGTTGTCTCGTCGTGCCTCAAGCCGAACCTGCTCCCTCGGAATCCGCAGCTTGTATGTACTCGGCGTCTCATGTGCACGGGGAGCTTTTCTGACGGTATTTGTGTGGTTGCTCTCTCCTTGATTCAGATTTATTCCATCCTGTACCGAGCCGAAACGTTCACGACGCTCCAGCGCCACCCGGAGTTTGCCCACCAAGTGAACAACTACTCGGTCTGGAGCACCCTCTCGCGCTTTCAGACGCTCATAGAGTCCAAGACGACGCCCGAGGAAACGCTTGATGTGAATACGGTGTTGGAGCTGATCACCGCCGAGTGTGTGGGCATGCTGGCGTCGTCCGCCTCCACGACGTCTCGCGCCGGAGGAGGGAGAGGAGCGGATCCGGCCCGTCACGTTGACGACGATGCGAGCTACCGCTACGAGGAGGAGACCGACCCGGAGCAGTTCTTCGTGCCGTACATCTGGAAGCTGATCTTCGAGCAGACACCCGAGTTCTGCTGGAAGGTGGACAAGATCACGCTCTTCACGCCTGGATCCAAGGCGACCTTGGTCACGCAGTGAAGTGATTCGACCTCCGCGATGACACGAGAGAGATAGAGAGCGAGAAAATACGATCCTCATAGAGTACTGTTTCAAAGGTGATGAATTTTGATTGCACAGAAGAAGGGTGTGTGTTGGAGGGGTACAGTGGCGTGGGGAACCGCTCTAGTTCGAGCCGGTCTTGCGCACCGGCGCGATCTTGCGCTCGGCGAAGGTCGGGAGCACGAACGCGGCGCCGTGAACAGCGGTGCTGTAGTAGCGGAGCGACTCAGCGACCTCGGCGCTGGGCGTGCGCTTGGGCTGGACGAGAGCCGTCTTGCTGTCGTCAAGCGAGCACATGACGAAGCCGATCTGGCCCGAGGGGTACGACGGGATCGTGGTGTACGCGTACTGGACCGTCGGGAAGAAGGCGTGGCAGCGCGTGAGCACCTCGGCGATGAGGTCGAGGTGGAGCCACAGGCACTCGCCCTGCGTGCACACGATGCCGTTCGGCGCGAGCGACTTCTTCATGTTCTCGTAGAACTCGGCGCGGAAGAGCACCTCGGCCGGGCCCACCGGGTCCGACGAGTCGACGATGATCACGTCGAACTTCTCCGTGGTGTTGTCGCGGAGGTACGCGGCGGCATCGGCGTGGAGCTGAGGATTACGTCACAAAGATTCAATCAAATGTTAGTGTTCGGAGTTTTCACAAGACAGTCAATAGCATCCAAGTGATCGAAACGTACGAGCGTGAGGCGCGGGTCGTTGAAGTTCTTGGCGAGCGAGTTGGTGAAGAACTTCTTGGCGACGTCGCAGACCATGGGGTCGATCTCGCACATGACGATCTTCTCGACCGTGTCGTGCTTGGCGACCTCGCGGAGCACGCCGAAGTCCCCGCCGCCGACGATGAGCACGTTCTTGGGGGCAGCGTGCGCGTACATGGGCAGGTGCGTGATCATCTCCTGGTACGAGAACTCATCGCGCTCCGTGCACTGGATCACGCCGTCGAGCACGAGAACGTTGCCGTAGGTGGACGACTTGAACACGAGCACGTCCTGGAAGTCCGACTTGCCCTGGAAGAGCACCTCCTCCATCTGGAGCGAGAACTTCTGGCCGGGCCAGAGCGCCTCGGTCTCGGAGAACCACTGCTTGTTGTCAGCCATTGCGTCGAAGGGGGATGCGGTGCGTGTCGGGAATGGGATTTTCGGGACTGAGGCGCTGCCGTCGCCGCTGAGGAAGCGGACGGTCCGACAACGCCTCACGAAGCGGGCGGCGCGGCGGGCGAGGATGGTGGACGCGCTGACGCACACGCAGAGGAGGGACAGCGAGAGCTGGGCGGAGCGGAGGCTGCCGGGCGGTGGTTGGTGGAGAGGCTCCTCGCGACTCAAACACTGGGGCTGCGAAGCCATTTCATCCGGTGGGAGGAGAGCAGAGCCATCGGTTCTGACAGGTGAGACGGATGGGACAGATCCGGCGCATGCGGAGGTGAAGAGAGCGGAGCGGGTAGGGGAAGCGGAGCGGACCGAGCGGATAGCCTCATACAGTGGATTAATCCGCCCTCAATTCATTTGGTTTGAATTGATCGCTTTGAACAGGGAGCGGTGTTTGTCATTGCCAGCAGACAGATCCCGCGGCAATAAAGCACCAACCGGGGGCGAGGAGATCTCGAGATGCCGCGCTATTACTGCGATTACTGCGACACGTACCTTACGCACGACTCGGTACGCGTGACCGAAGAGCCATGGTGGTGGTCTGTGCGCGTTTAGACCGCGGCGCGCTGACGTGTTGTTGTTCTGTGTGGATTTCTTCCAGCAAGCCGGCCGGAAACAGCACAACCGCGGCTGGAAGCACCGCGAGAACGTCAAGCTCTACTATGAACAGTTCCTGACCGGCCAGGGCGGCATCATGATGCGTACGTTTCGGCCACATCTGTGTCTTTTCTATACGGGTGGCGTCTAACGAGTGGTGTTATGCGATTGATATGTAGCCGGCGAGTGGCTCAAGGCGACGCCGATGCCTGGCGCACTCCCGCCTCGTGGCCCCGGAGGTCCGGGCGGCCCGGGCGGATACGGCGGTCCTGGCGGTCCTGGCGGCATGCGTCCGCCGAGTATGTATGCGCCTCGCGGCCCGCCGCCGCCGCGTGGCATGATGCCCCCAGGCCCGATGGGCGGGATGATGATGCGTCCTCCGCCGTTCCAAGGTGGCGCGCCGCCGCCGCACTTTCAAGGTGCGATTCGCCTCTTGAGCCGGTCTTCTGTCTGTGAATGCGCTCTGACAGTGTATGCGTGTCTGTGCTGTGTAGGTCCGCCGCGAGGAGCCCCGTTCGGAGGCGGTGGCATGCGACCGCCGCCGCGGCCGTCGATTTACGGACCGCAGTGAGCTCGGCGCGACTAACCAGGTTATAGAAAAACACGGAACGAAGGGAAGACGCAGCAAGTGGTTGGAAGATTGTGTGTATGGCGGTTGCTTGTCATTCTTGGTTTTTCTAGGCGATCAGGCGATGCGAGTGCGAGATGAAACACATGCCTTCAATGGGCTGGCAGTTACTTCTTCTTGATGAACATATTATAGACGACAGTCGCGATGCCGAGCAGCAAGATGAGGCAGATCATGTCCATCATGCACTTGTCGGCGCTGCGGCCGAGCTTCTGGAGCGTGTTCTTCATCTTCTTGTTCACGCTTTCGACTGCACGCAGCACACACACAAGTCAGCACGACACAGCAGAAAACCCTCGACCTCTCAGTGTGACGCACCGTGCGCGCTAGTCGTGTCGATTCTCTCCTCAAGACCGTCGATCATGATGCTCTGCTGCTGGAGCTCCTCGTGCAGACCACGAGCGAGCTGGCCGAGGACTTGGACACCGTCGCCGATCTGGTCGATCATTTGGTCCTAATGAAACCACAGGCACAGGCAAGCATAAAATGAGAGCCGGATCGGAAAGCTGTGCGCAAAAGGCATGGGGTGACGTACGAATCGCTGATCGTTGTCCTTGATCTGCACCATGACGTTGCGGTTGTCGTCCGTGATCTCTTCCTGTCCTTCACCACCTCCACCGCTACCGCCAGATCCGTCGCCAGCACCACCGCCGCCACCTCCACCGCCACCAGCGCCGTAGCTAAACTGACCCGGCTTCGGCTTTGCGCTGAAGAATGCGCCGTTCTCGAATGTACCGAGCCCCGTGGTCGTTCCGCCTTCTTGGAATCCCGGCGAGCCGACAGGGGATCGGAAGTTCTGCGTGGCGAGCTCCTTCACAAGCGCAAACTCGGACATGTACTGTTCCACGACCTCTTTCCGGATATTGAGCTCTTCCGGCGAGTATTTGGTCTGCCACATAGCGGTTTTTAGTGTCGAAAGCCCTTCTTGACGATAGATCAAGCGTGAAATCTCCCTCACCTTTTTCTTCTTCATCTCTTGCTCGACACTCGCCTTGAGTTCGTTGATATCCTGCCCCACGAGCCGAATGTCTTCGCGGATCTCTTGCTGCCGCCGGATCGCTTCGCGTGGGTGCTTGCTGCGGTTGACCTTGGCCTCGGGATCTTGTAGGTTCTAAGAGAAACACAGCACGCCATGAGCCCTTTTCCTTTCTTTCTCCGCGCCACTCTGCCGGTTATCAAGCGCTACTGCTCACAAATTTGAGGCGATGAAGGCGCTCGCCGACTTGCGTCTTGAGCTCGTGGAAGCGGTCGCCTGCGTCCTTCTTCTTCTTCTTATCCTCGCCACCCATCTCCTGGTTGATCTTGGACAGCTTGTCCATCAACCCATCGAGCTCGCGACTCATCTTGGCCTCTCAAAACCGGAGCGCCGAGGCGCTGTAAAGGGGCGAGGAGGGTCGAAGTGCCGCACTGGACGCGGTGTGCACGCGGTCGGATCCTTCCCGACTAGCGCGCGAGCGTGTAAGAGCGCTGCTGCGTTTGATGGGCTTGCGCGCGCGCGCGCTGTGACTCGGAATGGCTGCGTTGTGCCCGCCAAAGAGCCCACACGAAGAACAACTCGCCAGAAAAGCCCCAGCACAGAGGCGGAGAATAAACCGCTTGCCGTTGTCCGTAGGTACTCTCGCCGCTGCACGAGCGGTGAAGGCGGAGCGTGGCGTGGCTGGACTTGGTTGTGTGTGGGGCCAGATGCGATGGCGCGGGGCCTGTGACCGATTTTAGAAGTCCAAAATGCGTTGTGTGCCCCGAGAAAGGCTGCTCACTTCTGTAACGGACCGCAATAAGAGAGAACATGGCTACACACACATTCCTCATCCATTAAGTACGCTGCGTACTTATCAATTGATCTGAGTCTGAGTCGCATTGCGGCGAACCAGACGCGAATCTCTCACCGTGGAGAAACAATGGACGCCTCCCCGACGAGCGCCGCGACGACCGCGGGCGACGCCGCCGCCGCGGCGAAGGCACAGGAGTTCGCGCACCGCGTGGTCGAGTTCGCGGACGTCGCCGCGTGTCTCAAGTTCTTCGAGGAGAAGCCGATCGACTTTGACCGGCCGAACGCAACTGGCGCCACGCTGCTCATGACGGTCGTTGCGCGCGGTATGTGCGGATTTGTGGGCACTGCAGCCTACTACACAGCCCGTCCGTGCAACCGTGGACGCTAATGTGTGTGGTGTGTGATTGTACAGGTCGCGTGGATCTGATCGGGTACGTGGTGGACCGCACGACGAACGTCGAGTCGACGACGATCCCGAACGGCACGACCGTGCTCCATTTGGCCGCGATGGCCACCAACGTGCGTCTTTAGTGATGTACCGCGCGGCGTGGGGCCACCGCTCGCTCACAAGAAAACGCGCTTTTGTTGTGTATCCATTTGCATGTTGCTTGCTGTAGCCGGAGGTGATCAAGGAGCTGACGGCGACCGACGCGCGCAAGGCCAAGCTCCGCGCCATCGCGAACGCGTGCAACCGCAACGGCGACACGCGTACGTGGTCTTGTTCGTGTCTTGTGGCAACGCCTGTGGCGGAATCACTGACGTTCGGAGTGGTGCTATGCAGCGCTGATGATGGCGAGCGTCGTGAAGAACGCTGTCGCGGCCAAGATCCTCGTGGAGTATCTCGACGCGCTCGCGACACCCAAGAACGCCACGGGCATGACGGCGCTGATGTGCGCCTCACGGCTCCGCGATGAACGCGAAGGTCCCGCGATGGCGAACGAGAGCGCGTCCATCGTGTCGCTGCTGCTCGCGTACGGCGCCGACGTGAACGCGGCCGAGTACGCGGGCCGCCAGACGGCACTCCACTTTGCGCTGCTCTCGAACAACATCATGGTGGTCGAGCAACTCCTGACCAGTGCGATGCTGACTTCCCCATAGCTTGCCGTCTGCAGAGTCGCGATGGCTGACTCTTGTTATGTTTCGTGCGTGTTGTGCACAGTTTTGGATATCAACCTCACGGCACGCAACAAGGCAGGGCACTCGCCGCTGGAGCTCGCACGCAAGCTCAAGCTCGACGGGCTCATCGACGCCGCCGTCGAGTCCCAGTGGCAGGTGGTCGAAGAAGAGGCCCAGCTTCTTAGCGACCAAGTGGCGCAGGAGCTTGAAAACGTCGCGGAGTCGTCTGCCATCGAGAGCACCAAGAAGTCCCATAAGAAGAAGGACAAACACAAGAAGAAAGCGGCTGCAACGACCAAGAAGGAGCCCGCCTCGCCAGCCGCGGAGGCACAGAACGACGACGTTGTCGCTGAGGAATCGACTGGGAAGCTGGACGAAGGTGAAACGGAACGTGAAATACCGGGCTTAAGCCCGGCAGCTTCAGCAGCTTCGACAACGAACGATGGAGACTCTGAAGAATGGGTCACTGCCACAAAGAAGAAGTCAAGTACGTCCCCATGCCCCCTCCTCCCCCCCCGAATGACGTCTGAGAAATGGCTAGGCTAACCCTATCTTCCCAGGGCGAAAGGAGTCGGTGTCAGACGACCCGCCGCAAACGACCATGAAATCTACCAAGCCACAGTCCAGCTCGAACCACACTCACAAGGCGAAGCCAACGAAGAAAGTCGAGAACGGATCCGAGCGCACCAAGCCCACAACGGGGGCTAAACAAGACACTCCGCCGGCCAAGCCGCAGGCGAAGCCCGTTCCATCTGCTGCAACTCCTGTGGCCACTCAGCGCAATGCTGCACCGTGGTCCACTGGAGCCCCACAGAACAAAGCGAACGCGAAGCCTCCGCAATCTACGGCCCCGCTTGCAGCCCCGGTCTTGCCTCCGTCGGAACAAATAGAGTCATCTCCTGTTTCCACTGGTGAAGGTATGACGTATGACGATATGAATGCGATCTTCCATCGTATGTACCCGATTGCCGGAGAGATGGACATCCCTGTCGAGACGTTCATCGCCGGTGCGCAGACGCGCGACGCAAAGACGTTACTCGACGGCCTCAGTGTCTCCCAGATCGAGATGCTCCAAGAAGCGCACCTCCAGGCCTACCACTACCTCAACGAGCGCAAGGTATGAGCAGCAGCAACTGGAACTCACTTTGTTTGTGAACGCTCACTGTTACCTCCTGGTTGTTTGGACAGATCGAGATGGCACGGATCCTTGAGGCTGAGCGACTCGAGGCGCAGCTCCAGCTGCGACGTCGTCTGTACGAAATGCAATAGAGTTCTTGCCCCAAACAAGCGACCCGCAAAAAACACCGCGCGTCCCCGGCCAATATCCTCTTGTTCCGTGGCTTTTCTCAACCCAGTTCCAAAGTCTTGCTGAACTCCTCCTCTGTGAACGACAACATCTTTGCTGCCTGCATCCACCACGAGAGGTAAATGACGATACTCAAGCAGTTTGCCGAGGGTTGGTGGAAGGCACTTCGTACCTCCATGTGGATGCGCTGACGTTTGAGCAAGTCAATGAGTTTCATCTGCTTCTTGAACGCTGACAAAAGCTCGTTCTGTGCCACATCGATAACCACACGATCAGCAGCACGCCACGGAACCCCCCATGCCACCCTGGAAGGACCTTTTGCTTCTCAAGCCGCTTGTTCTCCTTCAACACTTGCTCGTGCTCTGCCTTCGTGACCGTCTGCTCCCATTGCGAGCGCCGTTCTTCCTGAAGCTGCGCCTTCACCTTTTCCAGTTCCTCCAGCGCGCGATTGAGTCGCACCTGCGAGGATCATATCACCAGAACGTGAGACCACTCGCACATATGTCGGTGCTTGGACACACGCACGTCTTTTGAGCGAAACTGTTGTGAAGCCTGCTTCTCGGCCTTTTGGAGCTCGTCCATTTTGGTTTGCGCCGCCGACAGTTGGGTCTCGAGGATTTTCTGCTTGGACTCTTGAGCGGCGCTGATCAAGGACAAAGAGGGGTTAAGTCAGCGAAAGCACCTTCCAGGGACCAAGTAGCACCGTCCACGAGCGTACCTGAGCTCTTGCTGTTTCTCCAGGAGCAGCTGCGTCTGCTGCTGCTTCTTCCGGAGCGATGCGTTCTCCTCCGCGAGCTCTTCAATCGTCGCTTTCAGTTGTTGCTGGGTACCGTGCTGTACAAGATCAGGTGAGAGTAAGAAGCCGGCGCGTCAAATCTAACGGTGTCCTGAGCATACACACGTACCATGCTCTTGGCCTCGCTTTGTGCGACCTCAAGCTCGTCTTGGAGCACGCGCAGCCGCGCCTTTTGGTACCGCACGGTGGCTTCGAGCCCCATCCCATCTTCTTCGTCAGCGTCGTCTGCCGTGGCAGCGCGCTTGGCGCCTGGCGACGGCGTCGACCCCTTGTGGTCTTGTTGTGCATCGGACGCCTCTCTGGGTAGACCCGTCTTGTGGCGACGCAAGGGCTTCCGCGCTGAGTCCGAGGACCCGGGGGCAGCTCCAGCTGCAGCGGCGTTCACGTCTCCCAAGCTCTTGTCCCGCTTGCGCAGCGACTTGCTGCGGATCATCACGTGCTGGTTCTCTTTCTTCTCGCTCGGCGCCGACTCAATCGACTCACTCAAATCCACGGCAAGCCCACGCCGTGACGATGGCGAAGCCGCGCGCTCGGGACTGCTCATAGCGTCGCTCATGTCGCCATTGAGGCTGCCATTGTCCCCGTCGCTGAATGCACCCGCCGCAGCGAGCTCAGGAGGTGTGAGCTCGTGGAGCTTGGCGGTTGAGCCGGACGCGGACTTGGCCGTCAGGAGCTGCTGCTGCCGGCGCTGCTCGATGGCCTCGACTTTCTGGTCCAGCTCAGCGTTCTGACGCAGCAGCGCCGCCTGCCGAGCGGCGAGACTCTCTTTCATCGCTGTTTTCGCTATGTGAGACTTTCAGAAAATCTGTGGTTCTTTTAGGATCGAAGCGTCGCGCGAGATTCAGCCCGAATTTTGGCAAGAAACGACCAAGTTTATGATATGATATATTCCACAATATGGGAGCCCCTGGCTATCATGGCCGTGATTCGGATCGAAGGACGACGCCACGACAGCGATTCCCAGCATCCACGAGAAACTTATCAAATGAGACCGATGAGACCTCGGTGAAGAGATCGCGCACGGCGTGCGCCTGAAGTTCCGATCCGATCTCGATGAGCACGGCAGACCCAAACGCGGACGACGGATCCAGTAGTTTGTCCACGCTGTTGCGGAGCGCCACGTAGAAGCGCAAGCCGAGCTTGTCACCTTCGTCGCGCTCAATGGTCGCGGTCTGATTGCGGTTCTCCCAGGCGTCCGGTCCGGCAGAGAAGAGCGCACCGTGCGGCTCGTGGGCGAGCACGTCCGGCGCGATGAGCGGCAGTTCGGACAGCGGGATGTACGGCGGATTACACAGAATGACGTCGAACTGATGCAGAAATCGGCGCGCCGAGGATGCGGTCGGTGTGACAGTATGATCTAGTTTTGTGTCGATGGTGGGAAGCAGTTCCATGTCGAGCTCGACGAACTCGGACCGGCCGTCACTTCCTAGTCGGGAGGCGTTCCCACGGGCGACAGCCAACGCGCCTTTGCTGATGTCGATGCCCACACCAATTGCCTGTGGGTACTCGTGGAGTGCTGACAGCAGCAACGCCCCGCTCCCTGTGCCGGGGTCGAGAATCCGGAGAGGAGCCGACTTCGGGTACATGTTCTGCGGTGCAAAACGACAAGTTGAAACATGTGAGAAAACCTGCGCGACGATGAGGGAGATGTTGACCAAAGCGCACCGCCAGCGACTCGATGAGGCACTCGCTGTCGGCACGAGGGATGAGCGTGTCCTTGGTCACGTCGAATGCCAGCGACCAGAACTCCTTCTTCCCGACCACGTACGCGAGTGGCTCGCCCTCCACGCGCCGCGCCACCATGCGCTCCAGCCTCTTTGCTTCCTCCACGCGCAGCTACTCCAACACACACGCCCATACTGTCAGCACACATCCAGCTTCCCGCTTCCGACGTCCCATGCGGCTCTGGACTGCGTCCCACCTCTCTGTCCATCCACAGAAACAGCTCGTTACTGGACGCGAGCGGAGGCTCGAGCGCGCGCGCGATCAGCGACTTGGCGTCGCTGCCCGTGATGCCCGCGGCGCCGAGACGCGCGCGCACATCGCCCAGGACGCTCCGCACGGTCGGCTGGTGGAGCCACCGGCGCGCGGGGCTCCCCACAGCGCCCCACACCGCGCGCCGGCCCAGCGCGAGCGATCGCCGCATTTTCGTTCCCGCCAAAACCGGACACCACGAGCGTTGGTGGGCACTCTGCCTCACAAGAGTGACCGAACTTTCCAATCAGGGAGCCATTTGATTGGTCGAGACGAAGAGCTACGGACCAATCAGAACGCGAGAACCAGCGAAACATCACCAAAACGCGAAAACGCAAAACCGACCGGCACTCACGGGCGCCCCAAGCGAGAAAGTGCGCTCCCACGAGGAGAAAATGCGCGCGCTGCTGAAGCGCAGACGCCGCGTTCCGGTACCACGGGCAGCGACGGTATCTCCGCCTCGTTCAGTTATATATCTGCCTCCGCGCGCGCACGTGTCCTCGAAAGCCAGCGTCGCTGCCCCGCCTCAAGATGATGGCCATGACTCCGTACGAGAAGAAGACGCTCGAGGAGATCGAGAGCGCGTTCTTCGAAGCCGTCGAGACGCGCCGCGTCGCTCCCAGCGCGCAGGTCGCGAAGATGATGAAGAAGCAGCCGGTGAAGACGGCTCCGCCGCGCCGCAGCTGGTTCGGCGGGCTCAAGGAGAAGGTCGTGATGACGTTCGTGTGCTGCGCGCCGCCGCAGACGCTGCTCGACGACGACGAGATCCAGGAGATCCTCGCCAAGATCGAGGAGCCCGCGAAGCCGTCGAGCGCGCTCCCGCCCCGCGCGCCGTCGCGCAAGGACTCGCTGCTGCGACGCAACTCGGCGTCCGTCATGCCAGCGTCTCGCGCCGTGGACTCTGCTCCGAGTGCGCTTGAGAAGCCCTCGCTGAGCGACATCACGCACGTGCTCGACCGCAGCAAGCAGTCGATCGATGAAGAAGAAGTCGCCCCTGTCGCTAAAGTCGAAGAGCTGGTCCCGCGCGCACACGTCTCGCTCGCCGCGATGCAGCGCGTGGTCGTGGCGCTGCTCGCGCTCCACAAGGCCGCGGAGAAGCGCCAGACCGAGCGCGCCGTGCTTGCTGTCCAGATGAAATGGCGCCGCCGCCAGCCCGTCTTGACTGCCCCGATCGCCACTGCTCCCGCCACGCCCTCCGCCTCGCCCCTCACGCCGACAACCACCACTGCCACTGAACCCGACTTTGAACCGAAGACTGATGACCATGCCGCCACTACTGCCACCACCACTTCTCCAATGAGCCCCAAACGCCGCCGCGATCGCAAGTCACGCGCCAGCAAGAAGACCAAGTTCGCCGCCATCCCGCACGCCGTCACCCAGGAAACCGCCCGCGCCGTCGAGTCGCTCACTCAGCTCGCCCTGACCCGGAAGCGTTTGCGATCCGTCGACCTGGAGTCCCGTGCTCCGTGTGTCGATGTCGAGCGCGACGTCCATGTCTTGTTCGGCGATGAAGAGATTGACGATGACGAAGACGACGAAGTGGTCGAGCTGGCCATGAAGGGCCGTGTGGCGCAGCCGGCGCCGTGCTGCGCACTGCAGCGCTGTGCGTCGGTGCCGCCGCCGCCAACGGCGTTCCGCCCACGACCGGTCAAGACCAAGACCCTGCTTGAAAGCCAGGCCGCGACGACGATCCAGTGCGCCTGGCGCGGCATGAAGAGCCGCCAGGAGCGCGAGATCCGGCGCCGCCTCGCGAAGTACGAGGCGCAGAAGCAGAGCGTGATGCCCACGATCCGCAACAAGATGCTCGAGCTGCGCAAGCGCCTCGAGGAGATGCAGGAGCGCCACACCGGCGCCGTCGTTGCGGTTGTGGCTCCCGAGCCCGTCGCGGTCGTTGCGCCTGCGCCGGTCGACGACGACTACGACTGGCTGTAAACGACAAGACCCCTCACGACCCAGCCCCCTCGCCATGGTGATCGACGCATGCCGCCTTCTTCCGACGAGTGCAAGCGAACCCTCATGCCAACACGCCCCTCGCGGCTCGTGACGAAGATCTCCCTCATCACGGAGATTCCTGTTCGTCGCTTGAGCCGCGGGATGGTCAACGCGTTCTTGAGAGCCGTGCGTGTGCTTTGTTGGGTGGATCCTCATGACGATCCACTCAGCCACACCACAGGCGCTCCGCTGCGACCATCTCCGTCTTTGCGGTGGCTGTTCGGTTCCCTCATACCCGCTGGAAGCGTGGCGACTGTGTCGTTGGTCACTGTGGTCCCGTCTGTATCAGAGTTCCCGTCATCTCTTTTCACCCTCACAAACCGTGAGCGCGTCTAGCTTCCCGTATTTATTAGGAGTATTTAGTTCAAGCGATAGCATCGTAGTTAAGTATGAGTCTCGCAAGAAAACAAAAAAGAGACGCACCGTTGTGTGTCCGCCCGCCAGACAACGCATTCCGTCTCACCGTACTCTGCGCGTCTGTAGCCATGTCTACATCACATGGCTACGCTCTAATTAGAAGCACACTTCGTGCGACATTTACTCACCAATGTTGTCTGAAGGTACACAACGAAGAGCTCTGCAGCTCACCACCCACGAAAGCGATTGATACACAGAACCACGCGCCCGCCGCGATGGACGCCGCCGCCGCTAAGAAGCTGCTGAAGAAGCAGGAGCGGCTCAAGAAGAAGGCCAAGGCCGCCGCGCGCAAGCAGTCCAAGCAGGAGACCACTGCCACCAATCCGGGAGGCGAGGCGCCGCCGCCGGCGGCCAAGAAGCCCAAGACCTACGCTGGCCCCAAGCCGAGCGCCGCCAAGCCGAAGGAGGCCGGCTTCGAGTACCAGGGCAGCGAGAAATTCCTGACGCCGGCGCACCCGCAGTTCGCCAAGCTGCTCGCGGCGTCGTACCAGGGCTTTGTGCACGAGCCCGCGGGGACCATCGACCCGGCGTTCCACCGCGCGGCCAAGAAGGCGTTCGAGACGCTGCGCGACAAGTCGTACTTCCAGTACGATGTGGTCATGGCCGGCGGCAAGAACCTCTCGCGTACGTTCGTGCGGCGCACGCTCGTGGGCGAGCCGGGCATCACGTACAAGTACCTCGGGCTGCGCATCTTTGCGCACTCATGGTCGGGGCCCCAGGCGGCGCCCTGGTTCAAGCAGGTCCGCGCGCTGAACGCCGACATGATGGCGCGCACGCAGCGCGCGATGGAGAAGGCGACCAACGCGCTGGGCAGCTGCGCGTACAACCTCACGCTCATCAACTACATGGAGCCGCTCTCGAACTGGGACCTCGGGCTCAAGGACGACGAGACCTACGGGCTCGGCAAGACCAGCGTGAGCTGGCACGCCGACAGCTCGCTCCAGGACTTTTCCGCGATCGGCGTCTACAACTGCATGCTGGACGACCCGCAGCAGAAGGGCAAGAAGAACAAGGCCGGCGGCAAGAAGCGCAAGGCGCATGCCGAGCCGGACGAGCCCGAGCGCGACTGGCGCATCGCGCTGCGGCTCGCACCGGAGACGACCACCAGCGAACCGGCAGGCAAGACCAAGAAGCGCGCCAAGCCGGGCTTCGTGCTGGCCGCGGACGTGGCCAAGAAGCCGAGCAAGGCGCCACCGGCCGTGTCTATGGCCACGCGCGACGGCGACGCGTACTACCTGCTGGGCGACTTCAACCACGACCACCAGCACATGGTGCTCACGGGCTCGAGCGTGCGCGTGAGCACGACGCACCGCGTGGCCGTCGAGACGGACAGCACGCTCGCGTCGATCCTGGCGCGGCTCGAGGCCGCGTACGATCTGTCGAGCGTGCCGTTCGTCGAGGGCCGCGAGGACGACCGCGTGCGCCTGCTCACGCCGCAGCAGGTGCTCAAGGAGCAGAGCGCGCACACGGAGCTCGAGATGGAGTGGATCCGCCAGTACTGGATCCAGGGCAAGCAGCACGACGTGCTCCACGTGGACTGGCAAAAGCCCATGCGCGAGCTCGAGGCCACGCACTGGCGCCGCCTGGAGCAGCGCACCAAGCTCTGTCTGGATCTGGTGCTTGAGGGTGGCGAGGACGACAGCCACAGCGTCGAGGACGCGCAGGGCGAGCGCTGGCAGCTCTCGGACCGGCTCAAGATCGTCAACGTGCTGCTCCAGGAGCTTGCGCAGCGCCAGAAGCGGCGCGGGCTGTTCCGCCAGCGCATCCAGGACAAGGCCTACCGCCGCATCGCAAGTGAGTTCCAGCCGGTTGAGCGTCCGCGCTTCGACGCCACGAGCGCGCTGCCCTTTGACCTGGCGCCGCAGCTCCAGGCGCTCGAGGCGCTCAAGAGCGAGCTCAAGCGCGCGAAATAAAGTGATGGGAGGGGGCGGCGTGACGCCCATGTGTTGTATCAGTTGCTGTGTTGTTATTGGTGGGCTTTACCCCGACCTGCGTTGATGATGCCACAATGTCTCTCTATCCCTGAGCACGTGTACTTTACTCGCGCTGCGTGAAGACGAGCAGCCCCATGCCGCCGACGAGCACGTACTTGAACATGGGGTAGTCGTTCAGCAGGATCGTCAGCATGCCCGCGTACGGCACCGATCTGAAGTAAAGGAAAACACCACGTGAGTCCTCCCGCCGTGTAGGATCCGCCGGTGGTACGAATACGTACGCTCGGGCTACACCGACGACGTCCTCGCGCTCGAGCCACATCTGGCCGTCCGCGTACAGGCCACTACACAACAATAACAGACAAACACGCGCACCGATTAGTGATGCTGTCGCCGACTCTTCAACAGTGAGTGAGAGCGCGCGCGCACCGGTCGTCGACGTTGTTGTTGTCGCCCTTGGTGAGGTAGACTTCGTAGCCGTCCGTGGCACTGAAATAAACAAACAAACACGGCATCGATTCGGATCAGGTTTGTCCATCAACCGCCAGACCACGGGGTGCACAGCCTTACCGCTTGTGCTTCTCGAGCACGCGGTGCACGATGGGGATGTCGCGGTCCTTGATCTTGTACACGACGATGTCGCCAATGTCCAAGTGCGGTTTCTACAGGCGGCCCCGAACCGAAAAAAAGCCCGGTTAGTCCTGTCCAAGGGGAGCGCCTTCGCGCAAATCCATAGCGCACCGTATTGTCTAGGTAGAGGATGTCGCCGCGCTGGAAGGCCGGCTCCATGCTGCCGCTGAGCACGACGACGACGGGCGACTCGCTCTCCGTGTAGAGCATGAGCCCCTTCCAGAGCATGAGCGCCGTGAGCATGACCATCGCGAGGTTCAGGATCTGGTGCGAGAGCTGGCGCTTGTTCTTCCAGATGCGCTTGGCCTCGTCCACTTGCTGCTTCACGAGATCCATCGTGGCTGGTGTTCTAGAGAGCGCGAGAGAGGTGCTTGCTTGCCTTGTTTGGAGCTGTTCGCTTTGATGGGGGCAGCTAAAGCGTGATGAGGTGGCAATATGAGGTTCTTAACGCATCGATAGGAACAGACTATAAGATAGCAACCTATGTTCGTATCGAAATGTAGCCATCTTCCATGAGGAGATCTCACTTGAGGATCAATACTGTACTGTTAATTTACTCACAAACGTTTTCAACGGAACTCGGCATACTAGTACAACCAGGGGGACGGAGA
Organism: Pythium folliculosum; assembly: GCA_023336295.1. NCBI lineage: Eukaryota > Oomycota > Peronosporomycetes > Pythiales > Pythiaceae > Pythium > Pythium folliculosum. The sequence continues at coordinate 34,980 of JAADWV010000350.1, forward strand.
AGAAGACAACGACGCCGCCTAGAAGTTCTCGCTGTGGAAGTCGAAGAGCACGTTGGGCGCGCTGCGCGCCTCGTCCTCGTTGAACGCGGCGCAGTCGCTGTGGATCTGGTTGCCCAGCGGCTTGGGGCCACAGAAGAACACGCCCACGCGATGCTTCTTCATGTTGCCGTTGAGTCCCACCAGCGACGTGTCCTGCTGCGCGGCGATGCGGCGCAGCTCCTTGGCCCAGTCGGGTCGTCCGAAGTGCGTGAGTTGCCGCGTCGTGAGACCCGAGATGATATCCTGGCCGTCCATGTCGTGGATGAGCTTCTGCAGCGCGTGGAGCGGCTCGATCACGGCCTTCTCCTTCAGCGGCGAGTAGTAGTTGTGGATCTCCAGCCGCCCTTCCTTGTCCATCGCGCTCAGTTGGTTCATGGTCTCGGCAAACCACGTGAGCGCCTCCTGCTCGCGCGTGATCCAGTAGAAGTAGATCTTCTTGAGCTTGAAGGTCTTGGGCAGCTTGACGCTGTCGCAGCGGTCGCACCGGAAGGCGTCCCACTGGTGGACG